>VMDO01010610.1:0-70856 GCA_007922755.1 Pedetes capensis | reverse complement strand
CAAATATTCATTCACTTATTGGTATCTTATATGTCATGGCATTCTTCATTTCTTTAGTTATTATACTTTGTTTCTTCTTTCTTTTTAATCATTATAAATTTTAATACCCTTAATTATGCTTACATTGTTTCATAGAACTGTGATAAAACAGTTTTTTTTGAACTTTTAGAACCTTTGACTTGATATTAAATCAATTACAATGGTTTTTAAAACAATAATTATACCTATAGATGTTCAATGATATAGACAATTAGCAAGCATTGATTAGCATTTATGGTCAACTCATGTGTTATCAGATTTAAAACATGAGCTTCACAAAAGTATTTTATCAACACATATATATGTGTGTGATTGTAGATTTTATTTTTCCATGGATATATTTCTATATTTATTTCTATATTTTCCATTCTTATACCAAAACTTATTGCTTTGCCTAAAATAATATTCATTAAATTTTAATATGTGGTAACAAATATCCATCTCACACTTTTTTTTAACAGTATATTGGTATTTCTCTTACATTTACTATTCGATTTAAACTTTAACATAATTTTTTGAGCTTGCTATAAAAATCCACTTATGGTTGTAATTACACCATAGTTACATATGAGTTTAGAAAAGATTTTCAGTTGTAGTTTCTTTTACATCCAAAACACAACATATTTTACTATTTTATGCAATCCTTATTTCATAGTTTTCAATAAAATGTATTCATTTCCTTCATTTAGGTTTGCTTTTTCCACATTAAGTTATCCCTATATATTTAATGTGTTAGTGATTACTGATATTCCTGTAGCTGTTGGAGAAGTAGATGTATTTCCTTTTTAATTTTTATTTATTTATTTATTTATTTTTTGAGACATAGTCTTGCTAAGTTGTGTAGGCTGCCTCTTAAACTTTCGACCCTCCTCCTTCAGCCTCCCAAGTAGCTACGATTACATGTATATGCCACCATGCCTGGCTCATTTATTCCTTTTCTATGTTTACTTACTTACTGCAAAAATAAATGACAACTATGGATTTGTATACATTTTTCTGGAAACTGCTGGGATTTAACTCTGTGGGTAGAGCACTGTGCTGCAGTCTCTGAGGTCCTGAGTTCAATTCCCAGCACCGCAAAAATGGGAGAAGGGCCTAGCAATCCACTCCCAAGGCAATCCCGAAACAGTCAGCCATTGAAAACCCTATGAGGGTCGCTATGAGTCGGATACCGACTCGACGGCACCTTTCAACAACAGCAACATCTGGAAACTAGCAATATGTAGTCAACTCTCTCATCAATGTTAATACTTCATAATAATATGTTAGGTTTTTTAGGTATGCAGTGATGGTATCAAATATGGTTTAGGACTTATACTAAAATAACACTGCTTGAATTTCCACTTAAGGTAGTATTTAAAGGTGAATATTGATTTTAATGTGTGACAATCCTTTTTGATTTCTGATTTGTTATAAATCTGATAAATCTCTCTAAAAGGAGTTAATTACTTAATAAATAATGTTGTTGTTAGGTGCTATCCAGGCAGTTCCATCTCATAGTGGCCCTCATAGAGTTTTCAATAGCTGATTGTTTTGGCATTCCTTCAGGAGTGGATTGCCATGTCCTTCTCCCTGTTTTGTGGTGCTGGGGATAGAGACCAGGGTCTCCAAGAGTGCAGAGCTCTACCAACTAAGCTAAACACCAGCTGGTAATAAATAACATTACTTATGACAAAATGCAGTTAGACTCCTCAATCTGTGAGCTTGCCTAATCACAAAATTAATGGTTAGAAAAATAACTTGTTAGCTGGTTTTCTATGTATATGTGTGTGTGTGTGTGTGTACACACACACACACACACATACACATAGCATGGTAGCATACATTTATAATCTTAGCTACTTGGGAGGCTGAAGCAGGAGGATTGCATGTTCAAAGGCTAGAGGCAGCCTGCACAACTTATCAAGACTATGTCTCTAAATAAATAAATAAATAAATAAATAAATAAATAAATAAATAAATGAACTACATCTACGTCTTCAACAGTTACCGAAATAACAGTAATCATTAACACATTAAATATATATGGACAACTTAATGAGGAAAAAGCAAACTTAAATGAAGAAAATAGTTACATTTTTATTGAAAACTATGGAAGGATTGCATAAAGTAGTAAAATATGTGGTATTCTGGATGTAAAACAAACTAAAAATGAAAAATCTTTTCCAAATTAGTATGTAAGTGTGGTGTAATTACAACCATAACATAAGTGGGCTTTTGTAGCAAGCTTGACAAAATTATACTAAAGCTTAAATCAAAGAGTAAAGTAAGTGTACGTGTGTGTGTGTGTGTGTGTGTGTGTGTGTGTGTGTGTGATCTAGGTTAGTGAAAATACAAAATTTTGCTTTGAATTTAACTGACTCATAGAACTGAGGTTAATTACAGATGTTGTTGTTGTTGTTAGGTGCTGTGGAGTCTGTATCTGACTCATAGTGACCATAGGGTTTTCAATGGCTGACTGTTTTGGGATTGCCTTGGGAATGGATTGCCAGGTCCTTCTCCCATTTTCGCGGTTCTGGGAATTGAACTCGGGACATCAGAGACTGCAGCGCAGTGCTCTGCCAACTGAGCTAAATTCCAGGATTACATACTTAAATCACTTATTATTTTCTGGCAATTTAATTTCTACATCTTTCATTTTGCTTTCTCAATTTTAATTTTCTAATATATGCCTGTGAAATTTCACATTTATTAAAATGCTAAATTACTTTATGATTAAAATTTGTACACTTTTCTCAGCCATGCATCACTCCTCTGACTGACCCTTGAAAATAGCTATTTTAATCTGATTTAAATTTTAATTCATTTAATAATCATCTTTTTTATTTAATGTAGGATATTGTTTAAGAGGGGCTGGGATTTAGCTCAGTTGGTAGAGCTTTGTGCTGCAGTCTCTGAGGTCCTGAGTTCAATTCCCAGAACCACGAAAATGGGAGAAGGACCTGGCAATCCACTCCCAAGGCAATCCAGAAACAGTCAGCCATTGAAAACTCTATGATGGTCACTATGATTTGGATACCAACTTGACAGCACCTAACAAGAACATTGTTTAAGGGACTAATAACATTTTTAATAATTTTCCACAGAAAATATAATTCAGCCATCTGTTCTTTCATCTTAAACTAAAAAAAATCTGAGAGATTATAAGCAATGTCTAGTCAGAAGGTGATTGAGAGGGGGTCAGAGACATTGATCAGAATGAATGTACATTTAGGATTATAAATTTGCATATATTCACCTAACCGTGTCCTACAAAGATAGAAGAAAGTATGATTATTAACACTATGTTATTATCGTAGATTTATCATTTATTTATTTATTTATTTATTTATGTAGAAATAAAATATATCCACAAAATCTATACAAATCATGTGCTTTTGATGAATATACATGAGCTGAGCACCCCCTGTCACCGTTATCAAGGTGATTTTAGTAATATTTTCATCTTCATTTTAATATAGAGGATAGGACTAGCCAATGTGAACATACTTTATGTTATTAATCTATGGGAGTCAGTAGAAAATTGATAAATCACTTAATCCTTGTTAAATCAATTCATCCACCTTGGGAAATCAAAAATAATACAATGCACAAATTATTAACAATGACATTCATAGTTTTTTGAAAATAGTACCTTTGGGAAGGTACATTATTAGAATATTAGTAAATACTTTAACATGTTTTCCATCTATTTCTCTATTTAGTATATATTTTAGTTAATGCTTGAGAATCTAAATTTTATGATCAAAGTCATAAAAATATTACATTGTCTTAGCTGCAAATGGATTTAAACAAAAAAGTTCTTTAGTTTCCAGTAGAGAAAATTCTACAGCATAGATAGCCTTTTAATTTGTAAGGACTTACTATGATATGTTACATTTATTTACATTGATTTTAGGCTGCATCAAGTCCAAATTATATTACTTCATAACTGGATCAGAAAAACATTAATGCTCAGTTAATAAAACTGTTATATTTTGTATAACAAGGATTAATAATGTATTTAATTAGAAGATAAAGATTCATCAGTCTTCTTAAACAAGTTTGCCTCTGGTGTAAATGCACTCATATCTTAGATTATTTTCCTGGTTGTCTGAAACATTCGACTGTATTGTTTAATGACAATAAAAGAAACAAGCATTATTTAGAGTTCCATCTCTTGTACAAAAAGCTTCATGGTACATACCTGTAATCCCAGCAATTTGGGAGGCAGAGGAAAGAGGATCAGGAGTTTGAGGCCAGAGGCAGCCTGCATAATTTAGTGAGACTTTGACTCAAAAAACTTAAAAGTAAAAAATAGGCTGTGGGTACATCCCAGTGGCAGAGCACATGCAAAGTGTGCATGAGGCTTTGGATTCAATTCAACATCCAAGTCACACACACACACACACACACACACACACACACACACACACACACACACACAGAGGAATAATAAAAAAAATAAATACAAATAAAAGCTTTTATATATATTGGCACAATTCACTTTTATGTAATAATTTTCATACACAAAACTAGATCTCACTGGTATAATACAGAAAGACTGCTTGTTAAATGAAGAAATATTATAGAGATAGATTTTAAGGGCTGGATGTTACCTTACAAAAAAAATCACTTTACTTGTTACAATTAGTGAAGCTCAAGATTAAACTGTTAATTGGAAGCAGAATTACAGATTTTGCTACAATAGTTCATATATGTAAAAATAACAGAATGAAGCTCACATGCCCAACTTTGAAATATGAAAGCTGTTTGCAGGTGAATAATTTTACCATGTCTACAACTGTACCAAAATGGTGTCTGATCTCAGGAGATCTTGGAAGCTAAGCAGGGTTGGGCCTGCTTAGTACTTGGATGGGAGACCACCTGGGAATATCAGGTGCTGTAGGCTTAGAAGAATCTGACAGCCCACTCCCAAAGCAATCAGCCATTGAAAACCTTATGCATATCAGAGAAGCACTGACAATACATCTGGGCATGGCACAGTGTTGGGTAGTTTCATCTGTTGTACATACACTTCCTGCAAATCAGACCTGACTTGAAGAAACCTAACAACAACAACAATTGTACCACAGGCATGTACATTGGTGGGGTCTCCTATTTGTGTTTAGATCATAAGTGGGGATTGCAGAAATGCAGGCAGACAGAAATGGATAGTGTGTGTGATCGTCCTAGACGTCAGGACTGCAGGAATCTAGAGTAGAGTCCCTTTTCCTACAGCAGTTCAGGGCATAGACATTGGGTTGTGACATACCTATACAATGGAATATTATTCAGCCTTAAAAATGAAGGTAATCTTGTCATGTATAACCACACTGATGAACCTAGAGGACATTATGCTAATTGAAATAAAGATAAATGCTGCATGATTCCACTTACATAAGATACCTAATATAGTCGAAGTCAGAAGTATAAAGTGCATGGTGGTCGCAAGGACTGGAGGGAGAGAGAAATATGTGTATTAAATGGCTAAAAATTCTGCATATTGATTATATTTCAGTAAAACTTAAAGAATTATATTGCTAGATGGGGTACTATGTGTCTATATTACTCCATAATATTTTTGTTTACTGAGACCTACTATTTTCCACGAGCCATAGTCTTCATATACATTATCTGAGTTCTGAAACATCTGTGAATAGAATATAAATTATGAAGTATGAATTAAGGCATGGAAAGCTTAAGAAACTTGCCCTGGGTAGCAATACTGGAAGGACTTTTACCTTGGTGCATAGGGTAATGAGCTGAAATGTATTGGCTTCCTGACAAGGGTGACGATTAAGCTGGGGCCTATCTCAAAGTCACTATGTCTGGGAATGTGACCATATACTACCTCTCCTCTGCCTAAGAGTCCTCACGTTTGGCCCACATATATCAAAACTCAGTTCTATTCTGCACCTGATTTTGTATCCCTCTAAAACTGTTGAAAGGGTAGGGATTAGAATAAAAAATATAGGGTATAGTATTCTCATTCTAAAAAAGGCTTTGAAAGAAACAGGGCCAGTCTCTATTCTGTATATGACAGACTGATCTCAATTATCAAAATACTAATTTAAACATTATTCTTTATTTACTGTTTTAAGTACCTACAGAAGTAGAATGATGTGATATAACTTTACCCAAGTATATAACATACATACTTGATATTTTACTTCTAGTCACAATTCTATGTCTTATTAATGCAACATTTCAGACTAAAATACTCAAAATCAAAAATTTCCACAAACTTTTCATGGCTTCTGTATTGCAAGTAATCTTCTAATTTCAGAAAATCCTTAACACCTTCCTAAAGCTTCTTTAGAAAACATAATTACCTTCTATCATACATAGATGAAAATATTTGAGAATTTTATTCATTCACATCTCATATGGTTTTGAAATACTAGCTAGTAACTTATGATGTAAAATAAATAACAGGGACTTGAACAGTATTTCAAATTTATAATTATTTGCAATTTGAAACATTTGAAAATATCCAACCCCCAAATATTTCTATTCAAAAATGGCTTGTTATAATTTGTCTACATTTAACATTACTTATGTATCACTGTTTTAAAAATATGGTGAGCTAGGAAATACATAGGTCTCAATATTTCATTTGGTTATAACTATTTATTTCGCAAAAGGACAATATGTTTTACATTTGCCTTGCTGGATCATTGCAAATGTTTGCAAGGGCTAAATGGCAAAGATTCAGTTATATTATTACTTTTGACTTTCAAAAATCAAAACCAGTTTTGATACTTTTTGTTACCTATAACACAATTTCATGTTTTCTCTGTTACAACTAACATATATTTAATTTCTATAGGAAAATTAGAATCTACTTAATGCCCATGATTGGCTGAATAATTCATGTATGTCTTCCTTATAGCACTAATAAGCAAAATACAGGTCACCTAGTCTAGCTGTACTTCACATTTTTGAAACATTTACTACTGTGTTCGAATCTCAATTTTTGTAATTAAACTTCATAGACACATTTTATTTATTTTCAGGAAGAATGATAATATCTAAGTAGAGATAATTACCTAATTTTAAAAGATATGGTGAACCCAAATATAACATTTTATTAAAAAGCCACCAGGAATTAAAATATTCAATGTGGAAAGTATAGAGTTTTTAGATCCTGGGCCATACAGCTCATCTTGGCAAAGAATTGGTAAAAGTGAAATATATTAATAAATAAGGACTTCAACATTAGTCCAAAGAGTTTTAAAGTGGCTGTTGTTATGTAATTTTTTATTATGAAATAAAATGAGTAGGGCAGGGCTCCTTGTATGAAAAATGGTCTTTCATTAAAGCAGATTGGTGTTGCACCAACAGTTCTTGGATGATCAACTCATTACTAGTGATTTCAGATAAATAGCATTGCTTGGGGGCTTGAACTAAGTTGGTAGAAAGGTTTATAGAGGCTGGATGGAGAGCCTGCAGACAGCTGAATAGCTGGAGGAGAGGCCCTGGTGTGCAGCTAAGAGGATGCAGGTGCCAGTCTGGAGGCTCTCTCCTCTGGCTGGCTGTCAGATTTGTGTCTCAGGCCTTCTACTTCACCCACCACTCTTGGCTCTTTAGATTTTCCCCTCCACTGCAAACCCCAGACTCCAGGTATAATTCCTTACTTGTACAAAATACTCAGTGCAACATTATTCTTTTATAGGTGGAAATCTATCAAAATCTCCCTCTCTCTCTCTCTCTCTCTCTCTCTCTCTCTCTCTCCATTGTCCCTTATTTTAGGTTTAGTATTTTATGATGACATGACATGAACCCATGTGACCACTAATTGCCCTTTTACTCTGAAGTGTTTTGACAAAAATAATGTTCCCTAGGCGTATTTTTAGCATTTTTCTAAGACGGGTCAAATCTACTTCTCAGCCCTTCTCCACTGCACTTAATAATTGAGTGTGTGCAGATGGGTTGTTGTTGTTGTTGTTAGGTGCCCTCGAGTCCATATCCGACTCATAGCGACCCTCAGGGTTTTCAATGGCAACTGTATCAGGATTGGCTTGGGAGTGGATTACCAGGTCCTGCTCCCAGTTTTGCAGTGCTGGGAATTGAACTCCGGACCTCAGAGACTGCAGCGCAGCACTCTACCAACTGAGCTAAATCCCAGCCCATGCAGACGGGTAGATGCCACAGAAGTCACATAATACAAACCTGGTACTAAAACCTGTGACTGAATGGGTTTGCAAACCATCAAGGTGGAAGTTCATTTGCATCAATATTTAAAATCAGTAATGAACTACTCACCAAGACAAGAACCTGAAATAAGTGTTTGGGAGAGAAACACTAATTTTAGGTATCAGAAAGGACCATAATTATTTACTATATTATTAATCAAGTAAAGCCTTGTCATACATGTGGAAGTGATATGGAAAGAATTAAAGAAAGAGGAAGCAAATTGATTTCATGAACTTTTTCACTGGGGGATTTATATAACTTTAAATTAGAACAACAACAAAAAACACAGTTTTTACTTTTAATCAAACATAAACTTATTTTAAATAAATAATAAATAGTAAATTTTGAGTGTGATGAGTCACAGTAGTATTAATTTATGGCTGAAATTAATACATTATGATTTTTATTTTCCAGGAAATGATTTATAACACCTAAAGCTTAGTTTTACATACTCTCTGTGAATCATCTGACATGAGTTTTAAGTCAATGGATATTTTGCTACAAACTAAAATACATTTGCCTTTTGTTTTTGGCTTAGAAAAGTTACTCTCCTATAAAGAATGTCTATTTTCTAAAATGTCATGTTTTCTAAAATATGTCTATTTTCTCAAATCTCACCTAGCAGTACCAATGATTCAAAATTAATAGCAAAATCAATGATAGCAAACAAACAAAATACTGTCAAAGCAATGACACTCCCTCCATCCCCATCTTATGTGAGCCCTATTGTTCCCTTGGCCCAAGTTGGCCTCTCCCAGCCCCCACACAGCTCTACAAAAGACTCCTTCTCTCACTGGTGCTGTTCTGATTACAACAGGGCTCTATCCTCTCCAGGGAAGTTCCTAAAGAGACCTAAAAAAAAAAGGCTTGAAATTTGACAAACTAAAAAAAGATTTTAAACATTTACACTTAGCTTTGGTCATGTGAAATAGGTATATTTACTGCTTGCTGGTAGTTGTATAAATGATCATAATTTGACAATCTGTATCAAGTATCTTAAAAAATGTTCATCCCTTTAACAGAATAACTACATTTTTAGGAACTCATAAGGAAAAACTCAGATGTGCAAAAACAGATAGATCTACAAGAGTATAATTCATAGCATCTTTTCCATAATAAAAAAAGAAATAACTTAAAAGGTCAATATTAAAGAACATTTAATACCTAATCCGTACATATATAATAGAATATATAGTCTTTTTAGAGATATCAAATTTGTACAGGATATTTAATAAGAAAATCATGAGTGGTATAAAGTGAAATGTGATATAAAATTATGAATTCTAAACAAAGCTTAATAATTTATTCATTCATCAACCATATATGAAGATATAGTATGTAATAGATGCTGAGTTACAGAGATGCCAAGGCAGACCCTGTCACAAGGAGTTCACATTTTGGTAGTGAGTGTTAAAAGATACAAACAATAAAGCATGCATGCCTGGGTGCACACACTTGCGCACACACACACACACACACACACACACACACACACACACACACACACAAATGTATCCAAAAATCTATTACTGGTACTCTGTGGAGGCATATACTGAACGCACAGAGGTGCCAAGAAAATGAAATCAAGTTTTATTAATGCCACCGCAAGTCAGGGAGGTGTTTGAGCTAAATCTTGACAACAGGGTAATTTTTAGATTCCTTAATCTTCTGCCCTCACAGTTATAGATGACTCTTGCTTACCTCCCAGCTACTTATTACACTTTATTAATTCACAACTATCATTCCCTTCCTTGTGGTTGCCTATGAGTGTTTATTAAGCCACAGCTTGATTATTGGAGAAAATTTTTCACAGCCTTATAATCATAGACTATGAAATATATATAAAATTGGGGTTGGGGTTTAGCTCAGTTGAAAAAGTGCCAGCTCTGTACTACCTGAGAACCTGGGTTCAATCCCTAGCACTACAAGAATGGGAGAAGGATGTGGCAGTCCACTTCTGAAAACAATCCTGAGATAATCAGCTATTGAAAACCCTTTGAGGTTTGCTATCAGATCCAACTTGAAGGCACCTAACAACAACAAAACAACATGGAGAGCAGTACTGGGAGACTGAACCCAGGGCTCAGGATTCTCCACTAGTGAGCTGCATCCCCAGCTACCATTTATCTTTCATTTTGAGACAGAGTCTTGTTAAATTATGAGGGCTGCCTCTGGCCTCAAACTAGCGGTCCTCCTGTCTCCACCTTCTAAGTTCCTGGGTTTATAGGCACCACCACAGTGCCTGGTTCAAATTAGTTATTTTGTCAAGAGAAGAAATAAGAATTAACCATGATACATATCCCAGTAACCACTCTTCTACCATCTAAGCCAGTGCTAAGGAATTTTCTCTATTCAAATGATGTATATAAAGTAACTCTGGAACTTGCTTGCTTATTTAATTCTAAAGTCTAATGCATATACTAACAACATATTTCTTATTATACATATTAATTTGTTCTCCCACTAAAGCCTCTAAATGGGCTTCATATACCAAAGCATGAAATGGTATTATATATGCTTCAAGATAAATATAACTGAAAGTTGTATCTAATACACAATTTTAGTTATTAGATATTTTTGTTGTTGTTGTTGTTAGGTGTCATTGAGTCGGTATCCGACTCATAGCGACCCTATGTACAACAGGCAAAACACTATGTCAGTGCTTATGTGCTGTTCATAGGGTTTTCAATGGGGGATTGATTTTTGGGAGTGGGTTGCCGGGGTCCGTCGCCCAAGATATTTTTAGGTTCATGTTAAAGCTGGAGGTTTTGGAATAGTAAGCTTGACAAAGAAGTTGAACTAACTGACAACTGGGTTAAACAGCATGGAACTGAAGAGCACAGAAAAGTAATGGGTCAGGAATAAAGTCAGAATCTGAGACTCAAGCACTCCATGGAAATTTAAAATCTTGACAAGAAAGTAGAAACCAAGAAGACACTATAGCTCTTCACATAAAGCCAGCAAGTTTAAGAAGGATGGCAAGAGCTAAAATAGAAGAAACACTGGCATTATTGAGAACATCAATAGGGAGGTGTTTAGGGTTTATCGATAAGGAAAAGTTTATTAAGAATGTACAAGCCTCTCAGACAGTTACTTTTTTGTGCTTTTATCCTACAATATCCCTTCATCTCTCACCCCTCAGATTTTGGCTCATTCTTTTGAGCCCAGCACAAAGGTAAATATCTTCAGGTCTTTCTTGGTTCTCAGTCCAAAGTAATTATCACTCCCCTTCAGTGTCCTATAGCACTTCAAACATGCCTCCTTCATAACCTGAATTACCCTGATTTATTGCTATTATGTCTCTGCATCTTCTAAGACACAAGCTCATCAATGACAGTGAGACTCAATCATATGTGTCTGTATATTTCCCCACAACTAGGTAGTATCTGGCTCACAGTTCAGTCAAATGTATGTGTAGTAAATAAAAGTTCTCAGAGAGAACCACCCCTAATGCTAATATCAATAAAATGTTTGTAATAGATTAAAATGGGAATGGAGGAAAATAGGTACGATTGAAAGATGAAATAGCACATTGCCTTCACTTCACATTTATTTTTCCATTCTAGAGGCAATAATATGATGCAGCAATAAGAAAAACAGCATATACATGTACATGTAGGTAAAATCATTGAAGATAACAGCACAATCCTAAGAAATGGTATAATTTGAATTCTCAAAGGTGTGGATATGAGGAGGATGGTATGGATCTCTGTGAATTGTTAAATGTAAAGAATCATTCAGAAAAATATTGACACTTTTAAATGTGCCTAAAAGTACATAATTAAATTGTTGTTGTTGTTGTTAGGTACCGTTGAGTCAGTATCCGACTCATAGCGACCCTCTGTACAACAGGGGAAGCACTATTGTCAGTGTTTCTCTGCTGTTCATAGGGTTTTCAATGGCAGATTGATTTTTGGGAGGGGGTTGCCAGGTCCTTCTCCCAAGCCTACAGCTTCTGGTGTTCCCAGGCGGTCTCTCATCCAGGTACTAACCAGGCCCGACCCTGCTTAGCTTCCAAGATCTGACGGTCAGATCTCGGATGACACAGGGCTACAGCTGCAGGCCAAGACTAAAACACTACTCAAATCTGGCTTAATTCTGAATTCCCCTAGAACTTCCTTAGAGTTTTATTACAATAAAATTTTTGTTCATTAATGAAGATTCTGGTGTGCCTCAAACTTCTGAAGACACTCAGACATCACAATAAATTTCAGATTAAATTATGTGGTATATAATGAGTGTTAAGTGCATTTTATTGGTTTATAATATTTTAAAACTT
This sequence comes from Pedetes capensis, assembly GCA_007922755.1. Taxonomy (NCBI): domain Eukaryota; kingdom Metazoa; phylum Chordata; class Mammalia; order Rodentia; family Pedetidae; genus Pedetes; species Pedetes capensis. The sequence continues at coordinate 58,360 of VMDO01010610.1, read as the reverse complement.
GGTGATTTGTGTATAATGTCTCTTCTGGCCATTAACCAAACTTTGATTAAGAAATGAAATTTCCTGTGCACATTAACCAACAGGACATTCAAATACACACACACACACACACACACACACACACTTTAAAATATACATTTCCTATAGAATAGTTATGTAAAGACTTTCAAATTGGAAAACATACTCCAAACTCTGGTCTGAGGTTATATTGCTAGCTTCATACTTAAGAAGTAAAATATTTTACATATTCATGGTGTATTTAGGAGAAACTAGTCTCCAACCTCATCAAGAGATGTGTGACACTGCCCAAAGTTTAGGATACGCCAAGCATAGATCTGAATTCCAATTAAAAACTCTATTACATTTGTAGTAAGAGAAACCTACCATATAATTCTCTGAATACGGGGGTCCTCATTTTCATCACTTTTATCACATGGCCTGAAATATATGGTATTTTCAGAAAAGTCACTTTTAATGTATAAGAGACAGAATGAGAACGTTTCCCAACCCTACTTATGGTAATGCTTGCAAAGTATTTCATTTGAATAAATTTACACTAGTTCTTTTACCTGCAATAATAAATTTTAGCTCATTTCACAGCTGTATCTCATACAGCAGTCCACACTGAATATATCCGCTTAGCTGCCTGCAGATAAATATAATGATGCTGGCAAATTTTCTTTTGGTCTCTTTCTGGGAAGGAAAGAAAAGGAATACTACAGCTAGAATGCAAGTCTCCCTGTACAGGATGTTGCAAAAGTCAGCACTTCTATTGTGAATACATTTCTATTCAAGAAATGATATCAGTTTACACACTTGAAAAACAGTACATGAAATTGAAAGTAGACTGCAATGTTGTATGAAAACACAATGCAGGTGGCCAGACAACAGGGGATGGGTGGAAAAGAAGGAGAAGGAAGAACTCAGCAGTAATAAAAAGTTTGAGGGAGTGAAAGAAAATTGAAACTACACTGGAGAAAGAAAAGAGATTTCTGAGAGAGCAAGAAGGGAAGAGAAGGAGGTAAAGGAGGAGAAAGAGGAGGAGTGGGGAAGAAGGAAAGGAGGGGGAGGAGGAAGAAAATGAGTGCATCCTCTCTGAGGGTAACTTTTGGAGACATATGAAGGAAGGCTTATTAGGACATTCAATGTAAACTCCTGTGTTACACTTTCAAGGAAATCTACAGTAAAAATCTATATAACTCTTTAAAAAGAGGAATAAAGAAAAAGATGTCAATATATTGAAACAACTGAGTTATGAATTGAAGCAGTACGTTATCCTTTTTAGTGAAAAGATTCATTGCATCATGGAACTGTATGAGGATATGCATATATTTGATAATAGGGAAACGGATTGTTTAGATAATATAGTTATTCTGTCACATAATTGAAGAAAGCTATAGGCATAAATTTGGGAGAAGGACCTGGCAACCCCCTCCCAGGAATCAATCTGCCATTGAAAACCCTATGAACAGCAGAGAAGCACTGACAATAGTGTTTCCCCTGTTGTGCAGAGGGTCGCTATGAGTCGGATACCGACTCGACGGCACCTAACAACAACAACAACATAGGCATAAATGGTAAAATCTCAAGAAAATTGCCACCTGTAGTGGTGTACTCTAGTAACCAACAAAAGCAAGAGGACCTAGAGTTTGAGACCAGCCTGTGGTACACCTTAGAAGGCTGAGGTGAGCTCAATGGTAGAGTGCTTGTCTAGCATATGTAAGGCCCTGGGTTCAATCCAAGAAAGGCAGGCAGGAAGGCAGGCAGGTAGGTAGGAAGGAAGGAAGGAAGGGAGGGAGGGAGGGAAATTAGGAAAAGTATCAATACTCAGTCAATATATTGAATACCTCAAATATCTATCAAAACACAAACCTATTATCATTTACTATGTATCCATATGCTTGTCTAAAAGTATTAAATCCAAATTTCTGTTATCATCTACTATTATACCATATGTTAATTTAAATCTTTAAGCCTTATTTCTTCACATAACTGAAGAATATATTTCCCTGGTCTTGGCTATTTCAATTAAAATATTGGAAATAGACTTCAAATTGCTTTATAGAAAATTTTCAGTTTGTATTGGGCGATGAGGCACACACTGGTAAACCCAGCAACTTGGAAGTCTGAGGCAGGAGGAGAGCAAGTTTGAGACTATAGGCAGCCTGCACAACTTAGTGAGACTCTGTCCTCCCCCATACAAAAAAAGTTTAAGGGCTTTGAGTATAGCTGAGTGGTAGAGTACTTGCTTAGCATATGCAAGGCTCTGGGTTGAAGTGCCCATGAACTGTAAAAAAAAATTAAGGAAAGTTTTCTTTTTCTCTTTTTTTGTATATCATAATTTAAAAGATACCAAGATGTATGCACTGGCTACTGGTTTTGTAGTAGCAAGAATGTCATTTAAGTCAAAGCACTTTATCTCTGGTACCCAAGTTTACATTTTCATCATAAGAGAGGGGTATTACTTCTTTGTCTATGTTAATGAAGAAATTATGAGATATAGTAAAAAAGCATGCAAGTATGAGTTCTTGATGAATTATAGAGTACTGGAAGAATGCGGTGAGGTATTTTTATTCCACCCAGTATGCTGTAAATACAAAATGTACAACTTTAAAGTGGATTTACATGTAAAATTTTCATTAGTATCTCTTATATTTCTCTGTACACTTTATACGCATGAGGTTAAGTCATCCTCTGTTTCCTTAGGTCATCATACCTTTTCTATCCTAAAGACTTGACTTTATTGATTAGAAGAAATCCAAAAGGAGCTTCCTTTACCATCCTATTAAGTGTTTCTATAAGTTTTCAACAGATTTTCTTCCTAAATGTGCTTTTATTCCATTCCAATGAACTTGGTTCCTTAAAGCACCTCCTTGTATTTTTAGTTACTTGCATTCTAGTTACATTTTCTTGAATGAAAATAATAGCTCAGAAAACAGGATGTCTAGATTCTTAGAAAACATGTATGCATTGTGCTACAAGTTCAAAGAAACATGGTCCACTCTGGCAGTTTCTGAAGTAGTGAATCACAGAGTTGTGTGCAGTGGTACACACTTGTAATGCCAGTGGCTCAGGAGGCAGAGGCAGGAGGACAGTGAAGTCAAGGCCAGAGACAGCCTGTGTAACTTAGTGGAACCCTGTCTCAAGATAAAAACACTAAAAGGGACAGAGGGTGCAGTTCAGTGAGAGAGCACTTGCAAAGAATGTGTGAGGCCCTGGGATCAGCCCTCCAGTACCACACACATACACACACACAATACAGCAGTTCTACTTTTAAGTATATATTCAAGAGGTATAAAAACACATGTCCACACAAAAACATATGCACAATTGCTCATAGTGGCATTATTCATAATAGCTAAAAAGTAGAAATAATCCACATGCCCATCAACTAACAAATGAACAAAATGTGGTATATATACATCAAATAGAGTACTGTTCAAGAAAAAATGATGTATTGCTATATGCTACAACATAGATGAATCTTGAAAATATCAGACTTTGTAAAAGAAGCCAGACACAAAGAACTAAATAAGGTGTGGCTCCATTCATATGAAATATTCAGAACAGGCAAATCTATATACAGAGAAAGTAGATTCGTATTTGCCTAAGTCATGGGGTAATGACTAAGGGACACAGGATTTCTCTGGGGTGCAAAAATAAAACTGTTTTAGAATTGGTTGTGGTAATGGATGCACAACTCTCTGAATATAGTAAAAACCATCGAGTTGCACGCATTAAGTGGGTGACTGCATTACATCCTATAAAGCTGTTAAAAGAATGGATCTCTAGCATTTAATATATGGCTAGCAAAGAAAATCATCTCTTGTAAAATAACATGGCACAGAGTCACTTTTCCTCTGATTTTCACATTTTTTCATGAAATACTCAAATTAATTAGCTTCTAGATAAAGGTATCAAGGTAGAAATTACTTCAAAGAAGAATGATCTTGAAAACTATGACAATTTTCCTCATGATTCAGGAAATCATGATGTTCACGGTTCTGCAGTGCTTGACCAACCAAGGTTGAAAGACCAACTTGTCTGCTGTGTAGTATTTATTCCCTTCTTGTGGAACTTTCCCAGCTGAAGCAGTTCAAAGTCAGTTCTCTTACAACACAAGCCAGGGGAGCTGAAGAAGTTACATTAAATCTTGCAGTTAAAGACAAGGAGAGAAATACATCTTAGCAGCAGTCAAAGCTTTCCTTATGAATTATTTGATTCCATAAATCCAAATCCATTTTGATGACTCTCCCATTAGAGCTATGTAGTCACCACTGCAAGCTGTCAGAAGAAGTTATTTTATAGAGCGATTGAAATCTATGCTCTTTGCTGCATTTTGTGATTTTTTTGGTCCCTTATTTATCTGTACCAGCTCAGGGCCCACAGATTCTTTGACCCTGTTTACTATTCCCCCACAAGGTTCATGAACCAGGGAGAACTAACAAAGCATAGCAAGTAGAGAAGTGTTGATGGTTAGACACATAGCTATTGTTGTTGTTAGGTGCTGTTGAGTCAGTGTAAGACTCATAGTGACACTATGTAAAACAGGTGAAACATTATTATCAGTGCTTCTCTGGTATTCATAAGGTTTTCAATGGCAGATTGGTTTTTGGTAGTGGGCTGCTGGGTCCTTCTCTCAAGACATATAGCTATACAGACACTTTAATCTGAAGGTGGTGTTGCATGTACTCTCACATAGTCATTCTTTAAAACAAAAAATTAAAAAGTATATTTTCAATATATTTTTCAGCCACACTTTTAAGCTTCATGTTTCTGAAGATCCGATACTATTCATCAAAGACAAAGGTCTGATTGTGGCTCACTAGATGTTATATTTGGCCAACAATATTATTCCATATGAGATGTTTTTAAAAATTGGACCATATTCCTAACTTACGGCAAATGATGGTCCTATAGCAGGGAGGGAAAAGGAAGGTGTTGTTTCTCAAATCAACCAAATAAACAATAGAGAGGAGCAGAACCCAGAAAGTCTTTAGACCACACCTAGTTCACCTCCCTCATTCATCTTCTCTGTCACAGATTCCACCAGAGAAATAGTACAGAGATTTAAGGCTCACTAATTTTCATATAGGTTTAATCAAACTGTCCCATGTGTCTGTCAGCTTGTTGTGCTGTGGGGACTTGCATGTTGCAGTGATACTGAAAGCTACGGCACTGGCATATCAGACACCAGCAGGGTCAGCCATGGGGGACAGGTTTCAGCTGAGCTTCCAGACTAACACAAACTAGGGAGAAGGACATGGCAGCCCACTCCCAAAACAATTAGCCATTGAAAACCCTATTAGTAGCAGAGCAGCACTGTCAAGTATAGTGCCAGAAAATGAGCATTCCACTCCCCTAGGGTGAAAGGCATTCAAGAAATAACTGGGGAAGTGTTGCCTCCCCAAAGTAGAGATGACCACAATTACAGGAATGGAGTAAAGCTCCTAGGAGCTCCTTTTGCTGATGTGCCACAACTCAAAATGAGAATAAAGACTGCAACGTTGGGCTCCAACATAAAAAGATTGAGTGCATGACACAGTGTTGAGTAGTGTTTCACTCTGTTGTAAATTGGGTCACCATGAGCTGGATCTGACTTGACAGCATCCAATAATAACAATCAAAACTGCAGTGGAAAAAATAAAATATTAGCTCATATTTACAAATAAGCCTAAGAGGATACTACATTGCTGAGATAAAGTATGCTTAATTAGCATTACAACAGTATTTCTTTTTCAAACTTTGCAAAAAGGGCTAATTTAGATGAATAACCATTTAAAATTCATAAATTTACATGTGGCTTACTATTTACAAATATATTATTTCATTCCTTGCGATATTGTATACACATGAATATACTTGGGCTCATAGTTTTCATTTCAGATTGACAGAAAACAAAAGCCAACTTCCTTAGTATTGTGACAGACTGTACACTCAATCTGATCTCTTCTACAGATACATACTTAACACTTCTCCCCACCCTTTTCTGTTTTGTTTGTGTGTGTGTTTTGACAGAGTCTCTGTATGTAGCCCAGACTCCTCTCTTGCCTCTGCCTCTCTAGTAACTGGGCTTACTGGAGTGTGCCACTACACCCAGCTTCTGTTCCCTCCTTTTTATGCCACAGAATTTCTTGGTGTCCTCAGATTCATGCCATTCAATTTTTTCACAAGTATACCATCCTTTTATACCTTCTGTCCATTTTACAAACTGCTTGTTTTTCAAACTTGCATGTCCTTATCTCCTTTTGCAAGAGAATCACCCTCTCCCACAACTATATCCTTCTATTTTTGCAATAAGTTCACTGGCCTAGAATCACCTATTTACACTTGAAAGGGAACTCCAGGAGGGACAGGGTCCTGTGATATTCATATTTTCTCCCTTGAACCTGGCACAGGGCTTGTCATAAAACAGACACTAAGCAGCTTCTAGTTCTACTTTATTCAACCTGACCAACACAAACTGAGGAAGAGAAAAGTCACTGAATCCTGACAGGGAATAGTCACTTGAAGTTGTGCAATGAGCTGGCTCTGAACGAACTGTCTCCTCTAGAAAACAAAAATGTGTATACATAGTTTATCCACCTAGATCTGTTACCAGTAGTGCCTTAATAATGTCACAATCAATGTAAACTATTAAATGCTATATAATTGATGTTCATGGATATGCTTGCAGACAGACACTATTAGAAGAAAAGTATTTCTTAGAAACATTTACAGGTACTGCAGTTTGTAGACACTGTTCAGGCACCAGAGAACCAAACACAGGAAGATGGTTAGACATTAATATTCTTAAAAGCTCTAAGTGAATATGAGGGTTATGATTCTTGATAAACATAAAGGTTGGAACAATTCTTACTAAAATGATATCTTAACATAAAGTTTTGTACTATTAATATTTCAGTAAAAAGTATTCATAACTACACAAAGTTTTAAAAGCTATTTCTATAAATACTACCTATAAAACACATTTTAGGAAGCATAATTTCCATAACGCCAGGTAAATTATGAAGTCTTGTGCTGTAGTTTAGCCATAAAGGATTATGTAATTTGTGTATGCATGTCTATATTTATGCATCTAGATGTGTATGTGGGGCTAGGGTTTAGCTTATTTTGCAAAGTGCAGCTCTGCACTGAGGACCAGAGTTCAATCCCCAGCACTGCAAAAACCAGACAAGGACATGGCAATCCACTCCCAAAGCAATCCCAAACAATCAGCCATTGAAAACCATATGAGGGTCACTGAGTCAGACCAACTCGACAGCACCTAACAATAACAACAGATGTGTATGCAGGTATATGTGTATAAGTATGCTTGTAACAGTGCATCAATTATTATTGAAATTCTATCATAAATTGACAAATGCTTCATAAATTTTAGAGATTGTAGAGCTAATTGGGCTTTAATGGGTATGAAACTGTTGAATAGTTATCTCTTCTCCAAATGGAGAAAGAATAGCTTAGTTTCACTTGGAAGATTTTGACATATATACTGAGGTATATAAATGGGATATAGATAGATAGATAGATAGATAGATAGATAGATAGAGATATAGATATAGATAGATAGATATATACATACATATATAAATGGGATATATATAAGTGGGATATATATGTATATATGTATATATGTATATATGTATACATATATGTATACATATATATGTATGTATATATGTATATACATATATATATGTATATATGTATACATGTATACATGTATACATGTATATATGTATATATGATATATAAATAGTTATATCACTTTAGGAAATGAAGCATTCATTGTACAGTTCCTACTCACAGTATCACAAAGTAGGAAAGCCTTGCCAAGAATATTCTCAGATGTTTCTACACCAAGGAATTTTGTAATGCATACTGTCACTTAAAGAGTCACACCTCCCACATTTTAGGCATGGCAGAAATGTGCACAATCACAAGCAAAAATAAAACACTAAGAATTCCTCTGTATTTTTATTTTACTTGCTAATAATAACTATACTCTTGTCTCTGAAAGCAGGTAGGAAAGAGAGCAGTGTTAGAAGTACAAAGGCTTGAGATAAATAGACAGATCCAACCAGGAATAACCAAACTAAAGAAGGAAATGGTGCAGGGAATAGACTCTGTCTTAGTGAGGAAGCATTAGCAGTCCATACTAGGATCACTCCAAAACAAGAGATACAGTTTGTTGAGTACTGACTTGTGTCAGGTACCATCTAACTACTCTACACTTTTATGTTATTATCTCTAAAATGATCTGGAGAGGGAGATACTAATACATACCTAAGGTATGGATGAGGAACAAAAGGCAAAAAGAGATTAGAGATCATATTATTAAAAAAAAGAAAACTAGGTCAAGATTCATGTATGCCTGGCTCAAAAGTCTGCCCTTGAACACCTCATTTTATACATTACATACACACATACAAATACATGGACGTATATATTAATTTAGATACTTTAGAGATTGGTTCTTCTTTTATTCCAAGTTATGGATTCAAATCTTTGCAACTAATCTCTTTTACTGTCAAGAGAAGTACATGGTACAGTACATCTCTGTGAGGTTTACAACTGCATACTCTGATACTGGTAGTGAAAATAAAAACAACTTTTAAATAATGTAACCCTAACAGGCACTGGAGAAGGACCTGGCAATCCACTCCCAAGACAATCCCGAAACAGTCAGCCATTGAAAACCCTATGAGGGTTGCTATGAGTTGGATACTGACTCAACAGCACCTAACAACAGCAACAACAATAAGTACTAGCCTGCAGTGGTAGCCCTGTGGCATCTGATCCTATCAGATCTCAGAAACTAAGCAGCATCAGGCCTGGTGAGTACTTGGATGGGAGACCACCAGAGAACACCAGGTGCTGTAGGCTTGGGAGACAGAGCCCGCAACACACCCCCCAAAATCAATCCATCATTGAAAATGCTATGATTAGCAGGGAAGCACTGACAATAGTGTTTCGCCTATTGTACGTAGGGTCCTATGACTTGGATACCAACTCAAGGCACCCAACAATAACAATAGGCACTATTTGGGTTCTGATTCCACTCTTTAACAAGCATGCAATATAACAAACCTGCAACCACATCCATTTACATATTCAGAATGTCCTGTTATTATTGCTACTGCTTTCATTCTCCAAGGAATAACTCTCACTCAGATTATGAGGCCTTCTTAAAAACCCCTGAATGAGTTAAACTATTTCAGATAAAAAATGAATTGACTGTGCCTGATACATTTTTTCAAGGTTTTAGCTCAGTTGGTAGAGTGCCACTCTGTGCTCTCTGAGGCCCTGGGTTCAATCTCCAGCACTGTAAAAATGGGGGAAGGATGTGGCAGCCTACTCCAGAAACAATCCCGAAAACAGTCAGCCATTGAAAACCCTATGAACAGCAGAGAAGCATTGACATAGCTCTGGGCCTGGCAGTGTGGAGGGGTGTTTCCTTCCACAGTACCTAGGGTGGCTATGAGTTGGACCCAACTCGACAGCACCCAACAACAATGATACATTTTTTGAGGAACTTAGTTTTTTACCAAGGTCTTCCCACTGCTCTAAGTTAACAACTCGGGCAGAATACCATATTTCTGCCTATATACACAAAATATCCACCTCAGAGTCATTGTTCAGCTAATTCTTTTCTAGGGGTGGTCACCACATCACGTGATGGAGAAATCTAAGTAGCAAGCTGCCTTGATTATTCAGTTCCCCACTTATCAGGACTTTAGCACAATGGACTTCTATTTTCCCCCTAAGTTCAAGAGGATACTGCACCTCCCCTTTTCCCCAGCCCATGGCTTCCTTATGCAAAAGCAAGGAAAAGTGCATACACAATTATATGATTTATTAGCCACACCAGTCAGAGATAGAGCAGGGGTGTATTGCAGTGGATGTAGAGCAATAGGAACTCCCATTTATTGTTGATGGGAATTCAAAATGGTATAGTCACTTTGGAAAAGAGTTTGACAATTTCATATAACTATAAACACACTCTTGACCATATTGATTCAACAACATGTCCCTTGGTATCTACCTAAATGATTGAAAATAGACATCCACAAAAAATCTTCACATTCATTATTGCCAGCACATGGGAGTAGCCAAGGAATCCTTCAATAGGTGAATGGATAAGCAAACTAGTATATCCACACAGTGGAATATTATTCAGCATCAAAAAATCTGTTTCACATCATGAAAAGTCTTAGGGAATAAATTAAATGCTTGTTGCTAAGTAAAAGCTTCAACTCTAAAAAGGCTGTATACTGTATGATTCTAACTATATGACACTAAACAAACACAAGTAGGAAGAATCAAAAGATCAGTGGTTGCTAGAGATTCAAGGTGAAGAGAGTGAGGAAGAATAGGTATAACACAAAATTTTTATGGCAGGGAAACTATCCTACAAAATTCCACAATGGTGGATATAGTACAGTCTTTTTATATTTTTCAAAAACCCATAGGATGTACAACATAAACAATAAACCCTAATGTAATCAGTGAATGTTAGTTAATAATAATCCATCAGTAATGGCTCATCATGGGCTGGGATTTGGCTCAGTTGGTAGAGCACTGCGCTGCAGTCTCTGAGGTCCTGAGTTCAATTCCCAGCACTGCACAAATGGGAGAAGGACCTGGCAATCCACTCCCGAGGCAATCCCGAAACAGTCAGCCATTGAAAACCCTATGAGGGTCGCTATGAGTCAGATACCGACTCTATGGCACCTAACAACAACAACAATGGCTCATCAAAGGTAATAAGTTTACCACATTAGTGCAAGATTTTAATAATAGGGAAAATAGGAAGATAATCAGGGATTAACAGAAACAGTACTTTCTGCTTAATTTTCTATGCACATAGAATTTTTCCAAAAAGTCTTTTAAAAATAAATTTAGCTGAGTGCCATGGCACACAACTGTGATATCAGCTACTAGGGAGGCTTTTACTTAGCAACAAGCATTTAATTTATTCCCTATTTACTACTATTAAGTCACAAGGCAGGAGGATTGCAGGTTTGAGTCCAGATGCAGCCTGCATAATTTACAGAGGCCCTATCTCAAAAGTAAAAAATACAAAAGGAGTTTGGGTGTAGCTCAGTGGTACAGTGCTTGCTGAGCATATGCAAGGGTCTGGGTTCAACCTCCAGTACTGCAAAAATTAATTAATTAATTAACTAAAGAATGCATATCATTTTCCTATTTTATCCTTTTCTCTTTGCTTTGTTTTTCCTCACTTACAATATCTTACTTTCTCTCCAAACTTTAGCAGTCATGCATCTTCTTCTGTATGGATCATCCATCTCTGACATCTGTGATTCAAAACCATCTCTCAATTTTACTTAACCACATGCTTCATGTTTTATTTTTTATCTTGAGACAGGGTCTCGCTAAAGTTTGCAGGCTGTCTCTGGCCTCAAATCTGTGATCCTCCTGATCCCACCTCCTGAGTTGCTGGGATTATAGGCATGAGCCACCTCACTGGTGACAGTATCATTTTCAGGAATGTGTATTTTCAGATTCCTGAAGTCTTCTGAGAGCCAATAAAAATGATATACTAAAAGTCCTATTTACATAATCACCCTTAAAATTGTTGCTCAAAATATTTTTATAATCTTTAGTAAATGCTATTTGCATGTAAGTACCAAACTAATAAAAAGGAAGTTTATAATGCAATAACTGATCGATCTAGACTTGTTTTTCATTGTATCTTTTAGTTGGAGTAGACAAACATGTTGTTAGACTAGTGAAATTACTGCAAGTTATATCATTTTTAGATGAAGAAAAGATAAAGAATGTGAATAGAACTAACATGTTTTTAGTTTTCTCTATATTTAGGGCACTATGCTAGATATTTTCTATTTACTACTGTTAAGTCACAAGTACTCTTACTCTAGATCTACTATCATCTTTCTAATTGAAAAACAAGTCATAGAGTTTAAGTAACTTGACTTGTTGTTGTTGTTGTTAGGTGCCGTCGAGTCGGTATCCGACTCATAGCGACCCTCATAGGGTTTTCAGTGGCTGACTGTTTCGGGATTGCCTTAAAGTGGATTGCCAGGTCCTTCTCCCAAGTAACTTGACTAGTCAAGTAGATATTAGATTAAATATTGGTTTGTCTGATCCCAAAGTCCATGTTCTTTCTATTTACAATGCTGCATTCTGTATAATTTGTTGCAGCACCTACTATAATTAACTGTATCAATTTGCAATTTCTAGTGCATATAGTGAAGAGAGAGCTAGCACAAGAGCAAGAGAGAGAGAGAGAGAGAGAGAGAGAGAGAGAGAGAGAGAGAGAGAGAGAGACTCCACTTTAGAGAGAGCTAATGCACATTACTGGACTTGGTCCAGGTCATAAAATTAAGTTACCATTACATTATATAACAGAAAAATAGCAATAATAAAACTATCATTTACTGACCTTCTAGTATGTACCAGATATACTACTAGTACATTATATATCTTACCTTATTTAATTCTCAGAAAATTTCTATAGAATATGAATTATTAAGTCAGACTGAAGTTGAAAGAAAAAGATTCAGGGTAACATGGACAGAATATTTTTAATCCATGTTGCCCAGGATCAACTGATTATGGTGTCCACCCTCTGTTCACTCTTCTCCATCCTCTCCTCTATTTAATGAGTAAACTCTGTCATATTCTAAACAAAGACAAGTTACAAGCACGACCAAAGTTCAAAACCCTTGTGTGGAATGACAGACCTCTCTCCTTTGTTACTTAATGGCTGACAGGATTAAGAGATATATTTTTCTATAAACATTGCAGAATATTGCCTACTCAAATTTAGAAGTACTACAAGTGCAAGTATGCAAAAAAGAAGATGATTTTAAATTGAAGACCAAAGATATTACTTTAATGAAATTAACTGTATAAAGGATGCTATGGGTACCAATAATAGTGTTGTCTTGTTTTGAATGAACTTACTTTAAAACAGTTGAATGTGAGTATTCTCCTTCAGGGAAATCTCATACCTGTAATAGTCCCATCACCTGAACTGTGAATAATGGCTAGTATGTACATGTTTCTTAGACTAGAATGTAATTTTCATTATTATAAAAATATATGCAGTTACTTTATTAAGACTTTTTTGAAAATACATCTCTATGTGGAGTTAATAAAAATTTGATGTATTCAATATTTAGTCAATCAAATTTTGCTCAATCTATTGACAATCTTAATTTGGAATTTCTCAGTGAATCTGTTCAACCATAATTATTATGGAAATAATCTCATCTGCTTGAATAATAAAAGAGCAAAACTCTACCAATTAACATTTACAGTAGTTACTTATCTACCAACAATGTTCTGTATTCTTGTATATATGAAATGTTTTCTAATTATTCACACAAACAAAAATGACCTTTCAAATGGCTAAGAAACAAACTGTTGAAAATTTTAACTTTTGTATTTTAATATATGTTTTCAATATCTTAAATTCGCAGGTTTTCTCTATTACAAAACAACAACAAAACTGTAGTAAAGAGATTTAAATACCACTTGGCTATTCAACTTAATACTATATCTTTTCCACTAGTTTGTTTATTAATCAAGATTGTTTAGATGTCTACTACTATACCAATAATGTCCATTCCAAAAATACTATTATCTTACCAATTCCACATCATACTTGATATTTCTGGAATATTTCAAAATCTCTTTCCTAGTTCTCTGACTTTTTTTCTTTTTTCCACTATCCCCTTCATGAAATTACTCTTCTAATTAATGCCCATTGCAATTTTCCTTGAACCTTTCCTAACTACACTATCTCATCTTTTTCCACTAGTATAGCCCTGAAAATCTCAATGTTCTCTGTGAGGAATATTAGCTTAATTTTTCAATATTTTCTTTCTTTTAGATCTCTTCCACAACTGAAAATATGTATTTATTGAGTTCAGCATAATTCTTTCTCCAAACCACCCATTCACTAATTTTCCCATCATACCTATGCATCTGACTAGATCATTGCTACCTTACTATTGATATGTTGTTATTGTTAGGTGCCGTCATCCAACTCATAGCGACCCTCATAGGGTTTTCAATGGCTGAGTGTTTTCGGGATTGCCTTGGGGGTGGATTGCCAGGCCCTTCTCCCATTTTTGCGGTGCTGGGAATCAAACTCGGGTCCTCAGAGGCTGCAGCACAGTGCTCTACCAACTGAGCTAAATCCCAGCCCTCACTATTGATATAGTGGAATTAAATTGATTTTCTTCTCAACACTATGAAATCTGTTCTTCTTTCTTTACTACCCTCTAGCTCAGCTACTGGGTGCAAATATGATAAAAAAAAACTTCATGATATTTGTTCTACTTTCCTTGAAAGGCACTGTATCTCCTGCACCCTAAATGTGAGTTAACACTTTAGCAATGTGATGCCAAGCCCTCCTTCTACTTGTTCTTCACTATAATTTCTATGGTACTAGTGCTATTTTCCTTTTTCTCTTGGTCTCTCACCTTATGGGATATCAGCATCTAGATCATTTCTTTTCATCCTTAGCAAACAATACATCAAAGATTCCAGTGGCTCCCACATGCTGATAGGTTAAACTCCAATATCTTTTCCCACAATCTGGTCCCACTTCACCTCATTGGCATTATATCTTTTCCTACCAAGCATCCTGGGCTTAAGCTGCAGTATACTGGTGGTACTTTCAAGATCTAGGGATGCTGTCATGGCTTTTCATCTCTATTTTCTTTCTTCCTTCTGTCTTCCATTCCTCCTTCAATAAGAATTCAACTCATTCTTTAAGATCAAAATCAAATGTTAACTCCCCTTTGAGACACTTCACACTTGCTTTAGCAGCTACATAACTTCTCTGCTCCTGTAATGTTCTGTTTGTAAGAATGGTATGTCATATTGTAATTCTTATACAATCAAAATATTGTTTAAGCTTCTCAAGGGCAGGGATGATGATATCTCATTTCATCTGTGCTACAATGACTGCACAGTATAGGTCTTCAATAACTTTTTTGTTGTGAGTTGACATAAAACTTTTATATAATATGCATTATAGACTTTGTATCAGGTATCATAAATTACATGTACCATATATAAAAATCATATGTATATATATGTTATGTGTGTATGTATATGTGTGTTTATTTATAATGTACATATGAACATATATATTCATACATATAAAGCACTGGAGGGCTGACATGATTCTAAGATATCATTTTTTCTAATCACTGAATGTTATCGAGAACCAAAGCCATTAAATAACTTCACCAAAGTACTATGGCATATTAGTGACAGTTAAAGTTCCTGTCCCAGTTCTACATCCATTGTAACTTCCAATTCAATGATTTCACCATTAATGTGATTCCCTATAAACTTCTCCATCAAGACCAAGCTTACCTCACTGGATCAGTGTTCTAAACTACCTCACTTTCTCTCCCAGTTCCCTTCCTGCCTCTTTCCCTTCTTCTTTTTTCATTCAATTAAATTTACTTGCCTCTTTATTTTCATCAAATGATAAGCACTTCTTTCACCTCTTTATTTTCATTTACAACACACTCTTTTCCTTTAAATATTTCCTAGTTCCTCTGAGAATGACTTTCAATGCCTTTGTAGATATAGTAAGGTCTCCTTTCCTCTGGGGAAAAAAATAAAGAGGTCATCATTTTGCTCTCCAGTTTAATTCACCATTTTCCACACCAAACCAAAGATCACCATAAGATAGGTGGCAACAGCATCGTCATGACAGTTATTAGCTTATATTTGCACAAAACTTTAAAATTTACAAGTTACTTTCTCATAGTTCACTCATTTGATTTTCACAATACTGCAGGGAGTCAAAAGAAGGCAATATCACATTTATTTGCAGTTAAGAAAAATAGGGGTCAAAAGTTAAATGAACTGCCAATGTTCCTATAGCTAGTGAGAGCTGGAACTGGCACTCGAATCAAGGTCTCCATCTCCTTGCTCCTGAGAGCTTTCCACTATTTTCAGCTGTTTATTGGCTTGTGTTCCCACCATGACATTTATGTTGACATATATTGGCACCTCAGACACTGCACAGAGAATGTTGTCTAGGCTCTATTCTGTCTGAATTTACTGCTTCTCTCTTGTTACTTTGAGAGTACAAACTTCAAGAAGGCAAGAACTGTTTAATTTAATGCTTACTTACATGAGAAACTCTTACTAAGGCTCCAGATAATACTATTTACAGTTAAATTATAGTTTGATTAGGGTTGATATTGAGAATGAACTTTTGAAAAGTAAAACCATGGCTTTTGCTAAATTAGAGAACACTTTCAACTCTTTGGTTTCAATTAAAATAAATTTGATTTCATCTCTTTTCATCAATCTACCAGTCTTTAAAGTGTTGGCAACAGTTTTGCTTTTTTAAATCTCTGTATATGTGCATTTCATTACAAGACAAATTCTGTGCTTTGGCTTTAAATACATTTCTGTTTAATAGCCTCACTAAGTTCCTTAATAGATGTAACTTCCCTAAATGTTCAGGAAATCAGTGGAATTTTCGTGTAGATTGATCTGCCTCTTCAGCAGGGGGGAGTAGAAATGGGCTGAAGCCAGGAAAGGGATCCTCTCTCTGTAACTTGTTTGCAATCCCATGATGAATACAGACTTTCTACTGCATCCCTGTCTTAATGTTTAGATATTGCCAAGGAACTCTTAAATCATTGCCAGTTCCAAACAACAGGAATAGTCTTTCCCCTCTTTCCTCCAATGAACATGTGAAGTCTTGGTTTGGCTGAAGAGTTCTCAGTGTCCTTTAGTGGAAAGACAAAGCCAGCCTGAGGGAGAGGGGGTGGCAATTCCCCCCCAACCCTTGGTATTGTTTGCTTGCCTGTGAGTGCTTCACCAGGACTTCCAGGCACTTTGCAGGGAGCTACTGAGAGGCAGTGAGTTGCTGCTTTTGTTGGCTGGTTGAAAAACAAAGAAAAATAATTCTCAAAGAAGGAAAAGTTTAAAAGTAAATATCCTAACAATCGTTCACTTTAAAAAGCACTTTCGCCAGGTGGCCTGGCGCACGCCTGTAATCCCAGCGGCTGGGGAGGCGGAGGCAGGAGGATCGCAAGTTCCAGACCAGAGGCAGTCTAAATAATTTAGCAAGACCCTGTCTCAAAAAGTTAAAAAAAAAAAATGGGTTGGGGGTGCAGATCAATGGCCCAGCACTTGCAAAGCATGCAAGCGCGAGGCCCTGGGTTCAACCTCCAGTACTGGGAGAAAAAAAAAATTCACTTTCATCCACTGATTAAAAATTGAACTTTGCACAAGCTTCCCGGCGGGCGGACCCGGTGGAGCCACCTTTGCCTTTGACTGCTACAACTGCCCTCACTTGGCTTGTTTCCGAGTGTCCCACATATCGCAAAGCTATACTTAACAAATTCAACTCTATAACCACATACACAAACCTACTGCTTGTGTAGAGACGGAATAAAGACTGGGGCTAAAGTGCTTGTTCTTTGCTAGAATTGTTTGAGAAAACTCCCAGTAGAATGAGAATCCAGAGGTTGAAAATATTGCACCTCATGAAAGTGCAGCGTCGCCCTAACTACAGAGCTGCAAGAGAAATATCATTCCGATGACTCACTGTTGCCTCTCAGTTATGTTTTTCTTTCCGAATGGCATCGGACATGACCTAATTTGCTTGCCGGACTCACACTTTTTACCTTAGGATCCCAGCAAAATCGGGCCATCTAGAAGCACAGGGGTCCCTTAGGGCGCCCAGCCGCTCCTTATTGCGGACCGAGATGGGAAGTAGGGGCACCTGCGTGCCACTTACCAGTCTTCCACAGATAGAGGGTGGGCGCCTCCGCCTCGCCCTGCGCCGCAGCCCCGTGGGCGCAGGGACACAGCAGCAGCAGCAGGAGCAGCGGCAGCGGCGGCAGCTGCAGGACGCCCCGGCGTGGCTCCGCAGCGCGCCGGCCCCCGGACACCCAGAGCCTCGCTCGCAGCCCCATGCCGCCCGCAGCCGCTCCAGCGTCCGGATCCGCAGGACGGTCGGCAGGGAATTTTTCTTCCTTCTCGGAATGTCTTCCTGAGGAGTACAGAAAGCAAAGCTCTTTCCTGCTATTGTTCGCTTCAGATGAAAAGGAGGGAAAGAGTGTCTAACACCAGGGAACAATAGCGTCCGCGGTGGCCCTGAATGCAGCCGCCGCCGCTGGCAGAGATGCTGCTGCTGCCGCTGCCATTGCGCGCAGAGTGGCAGGTCCTGGAGGCGAGGGAGGCAGCCGTCCGCAGGGGGCCCCAGCTGACTGAGCAGGTCCTGGAGGTCTGGGAGGCAGCGCAGCCCCCGCTGCCAGCTGGAGAGAGAGGAGGGGGCGTGAGCCAGAGGAGCAAGAAGGGGCTGGAGGCAGGGGGGAGGTGAGAGAGAGGAGGAGAAGGGGCGAGCCGAGGGGGAGCCGGCAGCCAGGCAGCACCCAGACCGGAGATGCCCTCCCAAAGAACTCCGTGCACATGGTGCGATGAAATATGTTTGGAAGGAGACACCAATAAAAAGCATCATCACCAGGCAGGCTTCAGAATGACGAATAACTGGCACTGAAATTCATCATCACCCACGGAGTCAAATGCTAGATCTAGTGTCATGTTATTCTTAGTGCATCTTTACACAAAGCATCAGTGTTGGTAATTTATTTTTAAGCCATGGCCTCTGAATTACTTTATGTGAAGGGCAGCAGTTATGATCAGATGCGGGAAATGCAAGTCAACAGAGATGACAAGTGCTGTCAAAATGCACTTGAACACTTTCTTACATTTTGTTTTAACTTCAAGTTACCTATTCTCAGTCAAAATGTAACCAATGTTGATCAGTAACAAATTAAAATACATTGTCTTGTAATAGCATTTACAACTGACTTTGTATTTGAGAAGTATGTACAATGCTATCTACTTCCATGAATAAAAAATTACAAAAACTAATCATAAAATTATATTTTAGGCATGAAGTAAATAAAAGTTCTATCCCTTTATCTACTTCTCTGTTGAAGATATGCTATTTCTAAGTATACAGGAATAAAATTAAAGGCCAAATTGAGTCAGTAATATTGTTAGTAAACAGTAGTAGTGTTAGTAAATTCTTTACTTAGAATGTTTCTAACACTAATTTCTTTCCATTCTTACTGTAGAAAAATGTTTTTAATAATCTAAATAAGGAACCACATGGTTTTGTGTCTCTTGTTTCTTATTTTCAGTTTTTTTATATATAAGTAGTAATAGTAGAATGTGTGAAGTCAGATAGTGCTTTATCTTTTCTCCTTTTTCCTTTTCCCACAATAACAATCTTTTATTATTAATTCATTTCCTTGTAAAACTAAAATAGTATCAGGGCATTTAGCCAGTAAAGGAAAAAACCAAAAACCTCAGCAACCAGAAAGCCAAAGAAAACTGTTCTCATTTGGCTAGCAATTTTTCGCCAAATAAAAGAAAGTTTAAAAAGAAAATACTGTATGAATTTACTCCAAGACACAGCAACCCATGAGTTTAAAATGAGGAAGCTACTATTTCTGAAAGAGGAAACCTTCCATAAGGCTCCCTGGGGACGCTTGTCATTTTGCGGAGCCTTCCAGACACAGCCCTTCTGCATGCATTAGATTAAAAGCAGGTTTGATCAAATAATTCCCAGGTCCTGCCTGTTTAAGTATTCTGACATCAGAGGAAATTAGCTACGTTGAAGGTTGCAAATTTGGTCTTTGTTTACTTTTCACTCTGTTAGGCCTCTAAGAGGGAATTAAAAGCTCAGAGAGCCCTGTGGGTCTGTGATTAGGAAAGATAATCTAGTGTGGATTACCTATTCCTTCACTGGTGAAAAACAGGCAACAATCAAAAGATTATAGGTTGATAAAGGATACAAAGAAGGCTGATCCTAACTAATATGTAGCTCCCTGAAGGAGCACTTCTTTCAACAGCTACAGCACAGAAGAAAATGAGACCTGCTATTGCTTCCTGGGTCTGTTTTCTCAAGAAACACTCTGTGTGCAATGCAAAACCACAAGGAAGTGTTTTCCTCCCTTGTCTGTTTATACTTTTCAGCTATTGTTAGTGCCCTAAACCTGAAATCCTCTTATTATGGCACAAGGAGGATTCACACTGAAGGTACTTTGTTAATAGCCCATACTAAGCATTCTTAGGAATCCCCAAATCAATTCACCACATGGAAATTCATTATATTACAGAAGACACAGAATGTAAGGAGTCAAGTTAGTAAATTTAATGTGTAAGTTAATTACCTAGCTTTTCAAAAAGCCATGAGATGCCATACTTACTAGTGTAATGTCAAAGGAAAATTTAAGATTCTGATTTGTATTTGTCCATGGTTGTATAGTAATTACTTGATTAGGTCAGAGTTTAAACATTACAGCTATAGTTTCAAACATGTATAAGAATCAAAATCAATATCTAAATTGGCATTTGTTGCCATTTAAAATGCACAACTAAGGTGTTGGCAATAATGTTTGAAATTATCCAACAATTTGTTTCCTTCTTTTAATTTCAAATTATACAAAGCTTCAGACACACACACTCACACATGCACACACACGCACACATACACTCACCAGCAGTGAAGACGTATCTGGAAAATGTTCCAGAAACTAAGTCATACAAACATTTGTCTCCACCACTGCCACATATTGATTAACAACAATGTCATTACTACACTTGAGGACAAAAATGTATGGGTCTCTGAGGAGACAAAAGTGATGTGTGTATGTATATATATGTTCCTTTGTGAAAAGAATATTGTCCAATTGGATAAATCCTACTTATGAAACTGATAAGGATAGAAAATCAAATCATTGTTTTCTAGAGTTTGATATAAATAGGAGGCAAATGTTTAATGGCATGAATCAAAATTTAGTCATGAGAAGTCTCAAGGATACAGATTAAATTGACCATCTGTACAATCAGCCATCAAGTAAATCATTCATCCTTTTTCATGAAGAACTATTCAAGTATTAATGAGCTAGAGCTGTAAAAGTTTTCCAAACCAATAGATGACAAATGGAGAACATAATTTAATATGTAAAATGAGATAAATTTTGAACATATCACCTCTTACCTTGTGTCCTTAATTGGCCTTTGTTACCTTTGATACTTTCTAAACTCCAGAGAATGAGGGTAATTGTACACCTATACACATACTTTTTTTCTCTTTTATTAGAATATAACCGCATAAACATATTATGTGACCCATAAAACATACAATGACTTCTGCAATTAGTACCGGTATTTAAAAGTAATAATAAAAAAATTCAGCTACTTAAGGGAAAAAGAAACAATCCTTAATAGCATTACTTTTCAGAAATATAAGGATAGAATACAGACAAAATTACTTATTGATAGTATGTCACATAGAGAAGCATATGTGAATATCTATATTCAGACAAAAATTTTAAATAAATTTCTCCACATAAATGCATCTTGCACCCTAAAAAAAATCACCCATAGCACTTCTATTTGTAAATCCTCTAGGTGTCATACTTGACCAAGACTTGTATTCAGCACAATTTCTTTTAGGCTTCTTGCATCCCCCTTTCCTGCCACACCCATCAAATTACCAAAAGATAAAATATTTCACTTTTGATCTTTATAATTGGTAGCCATAGATTTTACTTTCCTTTCCAATTCTGACTCTAATATTCATCCTTCCTTTTTCTCCCAATTCCTTTTTCTTTGTAAATAGTTTACCATTTTGGTTGGTAGGTTGGTTACTAGTTTCTAATTTTGTGTGGTGAGAGAGCACATTGAAAATTTCCAATAATTTTACAGAAAATCTCATGAGTTCCCCATTTTTTAAAACACCTAAACCTTCTTGGAATCAAAGATCTACAAATAGTTGAGCCCCTTGTTTTGAGCATCAGGTGAAAATGAGCCATATTTTGTTTCAGATCTTCCAGAACTCTGGGAATGGATTATTTACTGTAGGCCTTACAATAAGGGAGAATCCCAGGTGGTTTGTGAGGTATCAATAGTCCCTGGCACAAGGTAGGAGCCAAACCATTTAAACAATTTATCAGTGGTGACTTGGGAGAATGTTCCCCAAAGGGAGAGGTGAACACTCTGGCCAAATGTAATGATTTTGGCACTTGGGGAGTATGAGGGAGCAACATACAGAAGGGCAATAGAATTGGCCAGTTATCACTAGTTGTGTTGAGGTCCTCCAGAGAGACAAGGAAAAAGCCTTGGACTTCAGAAAATCATTGAAAAATGAAATAAAAAGACATAAGTCCTGTGTGGTAGCTGGAAAAGAGACCTTTGTCTCTTTAAGTGATAGAAGAGGAAAACTCAAAAACCAAAGAGTTGATAGCTTTAAGGTCAGTTGAATGATCAACTGAGGCATGGCTCTTATGCAAAGATCAGTGTCCTACTGGTGAAAACCTGTGACCTGATATGTGGGACAAGTTTACCTTGATGGATGCCCCGAAGTTTTTGGTTCCCCAGGATCCTCTGAATTCTCAAAGCCTTCAGCAGTGGCTCATCTATCCTCATTAAGAGTTTGTACATGACCTCACCTGCAAGGCTAGCCTTAAGGTCAGTCTGTCTCCTCTTCTGGCTTTCAGGCTGATGAATGGATTGCAACAGAAAGCAGCCTAGGACCAGGTGAGGGCAAAAATGACTAAACAGCAAAACTTCAAGAATTCACCAAGATGCACCAGTAAAAGACAGGAGAGTATTCACAGGGCTGGATTTTGTGAGTATTTAAGTAAGGAGTATTTAAGTAAGATTTTTTCTTTAAAGTTAATCTTGAGGGAGCACTCTAAAGATATGGAAGGGGTCGTTCAAACTGCTTACTACGGCAGTGGCTAGAGGCCTGGAGAAAGTAATAGACCACACAAAAAGAAGTGGAAATGCCTAAATTAGCAAAGCAGACAGGAAAAAAAGATTAAAAAACTGAGGAATGAAGGCATGTTGGAATGGATACATTATGTTATGGAAAGGAAGTCTCAAGAGAGGATTATGTTCATCCACAGGAACACACAGAGGATCAAAAACCACCATGGTCATCATGAATGCGTTAGTGAGAGGGACACCAGCATCATTAAGTTCCCTGGTGGTTTTCTGCATACCAGCAGCAGGAGAGGTGGTCACAGGTGTAAGTCTCTGATCCACTGAAGTTAGTTGTGGGGCATGGGATGAAGCAAAGCTCTGAATTCATTATTTTGTATATGGATATCTGCAACAGTTTAGATCTTGAATGTCCCCCAAAGGACCATGCTTGGGAGGCTTGATCCCCAGCCTCTGTTGCTACTGGAAGACAGTGGAACTTTAGGAGGTGGGGTCTAGTGGAAGAAAGTTAGATCATTGGGAGTTCATCCATGAAAAGGATTGTGGGGTTGTGGGCTCCCTTCTGCTTTTTTTTCTTTTTTTTTTTTGCTTCCTTGTGGCCCTGAGGTGGGCAGCTTGCTCTGATATGCACTTCTACCATGATATACTGCATCACCCTAGGCCCAAAAGCAATGGAGAAAACTGACCATAGGTAGAAACTCCAAAATTGTGAAGTAAAATGAATCTTTCCTCTTTCAACATTAAGTATCTCAGATATTTTATTACAGTAATGGAAAACTAACACAATATCCATTCTCCCAGCACCATTTATAAGATTATTATTTTTCTTATTAAATTGTCTTGATCCTTTTATCAAAAATCAATCAACCATAAATGGAATGATTTATTTTTATTCCACTGATACATATACCTATCCTTCATCTCAAACCACAGTGTCTTGTTTACTGTAGCTTACAGTAAGTTATGAAATACAATATTATAAGTGCTTCAATTTTCTTTTATCAAAACTGTTTGGCTACTCAAGTTTCTTAGCATTGCCAAAAGTATCTAAGAATCAGTTTTTCAATTCTACAAATTGCCTGTTGAGATTGAGATGACCATGGATATATAGATCAATGTGAAGTGAAAAATACAGATTGTCCAATTCATGAAAATGGAATGTCTCCTTCATTTATTTAGATCTTCAAAAATTATTTTCATAGGTGTTTTATACTTTTCAGTATACAATTGTATATTTTGTTAAATTTATACTTAAACATTTTTGGATATTCCTATGAATAGAATTTTTCTTAATTTGATTTCAGATTGTCTATTGCTAACAAAGAAAAATCAAATTGATTTTTATATTTTGATTTTTTATGGGTCATTTTTTTATAAGTCATCATCTTGCTTAACTTGTTCCAACAGGTTTTTTCTGGATTTTAGAGATCTTTTTACATATAAAATTGACAGTTGCAAATAAAAAAAATTTATTTCTTCCCTTCAAATCTGGAAATTATTATTACTATTACTAGCACTAATACAATGACTTTTTTTTTTTTGCCTATTATGCCATGTAAAACTACCAGTACAATGTTGAATAGGAGTGAAGAGAGCTGGTATCCTAGCTTTGTGCCTGATCCCAGGAAGAAAATATTCAATATTTCACTACAAAGTATGTTATGTATAGAATTTTCATAAATGTTGCTTCCATTCCTAGACTGGGAAAGTTCCATTCTATTCTAAGACTGATAAGAGTTTTTATCATAAATAGGTGTTATACTTTGTCAAATGCTTTTTCTGCATTGTTGAAAGGGTTTTTATCTTTTAATTAATAAATATAGTTGTTCTTGTTGTTGTTAGGTTCCATTGAGTCATGTTCAACTCAGAATGACCTTCATGCGGTTTTCAATGGCTAATTGTTTCGGGATTACCTTGGGAGTGGATTGCCAAATCCTTCTCCCAAATAAATATAGTATATTAATAAATTTTTGCATTAAATCAGTCTTGAATTCCTGAGATAAATCACACTTGTCCTTGGGGTATAATCTTTTACATATGTTACTGAATTAGATTTTCATATTTTGTTTTATTAATTATTATCATGTTATATATTAGATTTCTAAAACTTATTCATCCTACATAACTTAAGTTTTATACCCTTTGACCAACATAACTCCATTTCCCTTTCCCCTTGCCCCTCTCACCTCTTCTCCACCTCTATTCTAGTAACCAATATCCTATACTCTGCTTCTATGAATTCAACATTTTTTATATTCTCTGTATAAGTGAGGTTTCTGATTAGCTCAGTTGGTAGAGTGTTGCTCTATACTTCCTGAGTACTGGGGTTTGAGCCCTAGCACTGCAAAACTGAAAGAAGGACTTGGCAGCCCACTCCTGAAACAGTCAGCCATTGAAAACCCGATGAGAGTATCTTTGAGTCAGACACAAATAAGGACACTTAACAACAACATAAGTGAGATCATAAAGTATTTTTCTTTCTGTGTCTGGTGTATTTCACTTAACACAACACCCTCTAGGTTCATTTATGTTGTTGCAAATGGCAGGACTTCTTTCTTTTTTAAGGTTGAATTTGCTGTTGTTGTTAGAGTCAGTCAAGTCATGTCCAACTCATAGTGACCCTCATAGGGTTTCAATGGCTGATTGTTTCATTATTGTTTCAGGAGTAGGCTGCCACATCTTTCTCCCATTTTTGTGGTGCTAGGGATGAAATCCAGGGCCTCAGAGAGTGCAGAACAGCTTAGGTTGATTTCATACCTTAGCTCTCTTGAGTAATGTAGCACTGAACATGGGAATGCAGCTATCTCGTTGAAATACTGATTTTATTTGCTTTAGCAATATAGTCTGAAAAGGGATTATTCTGTCATGTGGAAGTTATATAATATATAATCATGATGCCAATTTATGGCCTGCAGCCGTAACACTGTGGCGTCTGATGCCGCAGATCTGAGAAGCTAAGTCTGGTCGTGCCTGGTTAATACTTGGATGGGAGATCACCTGGGAACACCAGGTGCTGTAGGCTTGGGAGAAGGACCTGACAACCCACTTCCAAAAATTAATCTGCCATTGAAAACCCTATGAATAATAGAGAAGCACTAACTACAGTGTTTCTCCTGTTGTATGGCGGGTTGCTATGAGTCAGATACCGACTCAAGGCACATAACAACATCAACAACATACCAATTTATATTTCCTTCACCAATGTAAAAGGGTCTCCTTTTCTTCCCATCTTTACCTACACTAGTTATCTTTGGTCTTTTTTTAGTAATTGTTTTTAGGTGTTGTCGAGTCATGTCTGACTCATAGTGACCCTCATAGGGTTTTTAACAGTTGTTTCTCGGGATTGCCTCCGGAGTGGATTGCCACATCCTTCTCCTATTTTTGCAGTGCTGGGAATCGGACCTGGGACCTTAGAGACTGCAGAGCGGTGCTCTATCAACTGAGCTAAATCCCAGACCCCTCTTTTTAGTAATAATTATTTTAATAGATGTGATATTTCATTGCAATGCTTTTTGTTACTTATATAATATTTTGTGGTGCTAGAAATAAAACTGAGGGCCTGTATATACAAGGCAAGTGTTCAACCACTGAGCTATTCCCTTAGCCTGTCATTTGTGGATTTAATTTGCATTTCCTGAAAATTAATGACCTCTAGTAACTTTTCGTATACCTGTTGACCATTTGTATGTTGTATGTCTTGTTGAGAAAAATGTCTGTTCTTGTCTTTTGCCCATTTTAAACTTGAGTTACATGTTGCTTGTTTTTGCTATTGAGATGTATGAGTTTGGGCTATTGAGATGTATGAGTTTCTTGTATATTTTGGATATGAATCCCTTATATGTAGATTTTAAGAGTTCTCACCACAAAATGATAACTTTGGGAGACAATGCATATGTTTCCTAGTTAAATTTAGCTATTCCTCAAGGAATAGATTACAAAACATTTTGTGTAAATTAAATTCATAAAATTTTATCTAACAGTTACAAAAATAAGTCACTGGGTTATAAAAACTTACATAACAACAAAAATATTTTCTATCAATCTGTAGATTGCCTTTTACTTTGGTGATTGTTTCCTTTGCTATACAGAGACTTTCTAGTTTGATGCAATCCTACTTTTTGATCTTTCTATTTTGCTGCCTGTCCTTGTGGTGTTATACTCAAAACATCATTGCCAGCACTTTTACTCTATTTTCTCCTAGGAGTTTTATGGCTTCAAGTCTTATGTTTAAGTCTTTTATCAATTGTGAGCTAATTATTGTATATGGTATGCTGTTGTTGTTAGGTGCCATGGAGTTGGTATCCAATACATAGCAACCCTATTTACAATAAGCGAAATGGTATTGTCAGTGTTTCTCTGCTATTTATAGGGTTTTCAGTGACTGATTGTTTTTTGGGGAGTGGGTTGCTGGGTCCTTCTCCCATGTCTGCAGTACCTGGTGTTCCCAGGTGGTCTCCCATCGAAGTACTAACCAGGCCCGACCCTGCTTAGCTTCCGGGATCTGATGCCACAGGGCTATGGGCGCAGGCGTATATGGTATAAGGGTGCAATACTATTCTTCTGCATGTGGGCATCCAGTTTTCAAACACCATTTGTTGAAGGGACTATCTTTTCTCCATTGTGTAATCTTGACACACTTGTTTAAAATTATTTGACTATATATGCATGGGTTTATTTCTGGACTCTCTATTTTATGTGCCTGCTTTTTATGCCAGTACCATCAATATTTTCCTGGACTATAGAATTTTAATAATATTTGAAATCAGGAGGCAATGCCTCCAAATTTGTTTTTCTTTCTGAAGATTGCTTTGAGTATCCAGAGTCTTTTGATGTTACATATTAATTTTAGGATATTTTTCCATTTTTATAGAGAATTCCATTTGGAATTTGATAGAGATTGTATTGAAAAGTACTACAGTACTTTTGTTACTAAGGACATTTTAATAATATTAAGTCTTCAAATCACTGAACATGAGATATTTTTCCATTTATATATATTTTTTAATTTCTTGTAATAATGTTTTATAGGTTCAGCATATAGATCTTTCACATCCTTCATTATGTTTATCCTTAAGTGTTTAATTTTTTCTGAGGTTACTATAAATGAAATTGTTGCCTTTGTTTCATTTCTGGATAGCTTGTCAATGTAAAGAAATGTTGCCATTATGTGCATGCTGATGTTTTTTATCCTGCAAATTTTTAAAATTATTTTTCACATATGTTAATGGGATTTTTAGGGTTTTCTACACATAGAATCAGGTCAGCTGCACACACAGTTAATTTTATTTGTTCCATTCCAATCTGGATGCCTTCTATTTCTTTTTTGTACATAATTGCTCTGTTTAGGACTTCCAGCACAATGCTGAGTAGAAATGGAGAGTGGACATTCATGCCTTGTACTGAGACTTAGAGGAGAAGCTTGTAGTTTTTCGCCATTAATTACAATATTAGTTGTGGGCTTTTTATAAATGGCCTTACTGTGTTAGGTTCTTTCTATACCTATTTTGTTGAGCGTTTTAACCATTAACGAATGTTGGGTTTTGTCACATACATTTTATCTATTGAGATGCTCATTGTTTTAAATATTTCATTACATTAATGTGGAGTATCATATTGATTTTCTTTTCTTTTCTTTCTTTCTTTCTTTTTCTTTCTTTCTTTCTTTCTTCTTTTTTTTTTTTTTTTTTTTTTGGTGATACTAGGGAGTGAACCCAGAGCCTTTCACATACTTTTTGCACACATACCACCACTGAGCTACATGCTTAGCCCCTTTTACATCTTGAGACAGAATTTCACTGAGTTACTCTGGCCTCAAAATGGCAATCCTCACTCTGCTGAGTCGGGGGGATTACAGGCATGCACCACCAGATCTTGCTTGGTTTGTGTATGTTGAATCAACCTTTCATCTAGAAATAAATCCCAATTGGCCATGGTGTATTTTATTTTCTGATGTGTTGTTGAATTTGGCTTACTAGTATATTATTGAGGAATTTTCATCTATGTTTATTGGTGATAATGACCACAATTTCCTTTGCTTTCAAACCCATAAAATGAGTTTGGAAGTGTTCTGTTTTTCAGAAAGATAGGAATTGGTATTATTGTCATTGATTATTTCTGCTATTTCCTTATGTACTACTGGTCTTCTCAGGCTATTTCTTCTTGAGTAAGTCTTATTCAAGACTTGGTTGTTTTGTCCAGATTATCTTATTTCTTCACATATAATTGTTCATAATAGTCCCTTACGATCCTTTTTATTTGAGACATACATTGCAATGTCTTTTTGTTCATTTCTGATTTTATTTGAGCCATCTGTTCTAATAACCATGTTCCTGATTATAAGTTGTTATTAGATGCTGTCAAGTCAGGTCTGACTCATAGCAATGCTGTATACAACAGAATGAAATACTACCCAACATTATGCCATGAATGGCACTATGCTCTGCTATTCATTCATAGGATTTTCAATGGCAGATTTTTTGGGATTATTTCAGAAGTGGGCTGCCAGGTCGTTCTCCCATATTTGTAGTCTTGAGAATCAAACTTAGGGCCTCAAAAAGTGCAGAGCAGCACTCTACCAACTGACCTAAACCCCAGCTCTGATTATAAGTTACTGTTAGTATTACTGTGGTTCCCTTGTACTTGATGAGTCATTTTTCCTTTGTTATCTTATAGTATTCTCCCTCCCTCCCATTCCCCCGCCCCCCCTCACTCATTATCATTCTCCTCCTTCTCCTCTTCCTCCTCCTCCCCCTTCTTTTTGTATTGGGGGTTGAATCCAGGGCCTTGTGCCTGCTACACAAGTGCTCTACCATTGAGCTGCACCCCAGCCCCTTGTTTATTTTTTATTCACTTCATTTTTTATTTTTAAGATAGAATCTTGATAAGTTGTGAGGCTGCCTCTGGACTCAAACATATGATCCTCCTGCCTCAGCTTCCTGAGTCACTAGGATAGCCAGCATGTATCACACTGTTCAGCAAAATAAATTTTTTGGCACCAATTTGTATTATTCCCTTTCCATTATATTTAGCCTTATGCATTTGTACATATTAAATTCTTCTGTCAATATATTAATAAGGTTTTGGAATGAAGCAGAGAATTTCAACCATTATACTTAACTAGGAGTCAATGTTTTATTTCCTATATTTCTTTTTCTTTTATAGTTTTCTAGTCAATTATAAGAGCAAGATTTTAACATTTAATTGACTGGAGTTCATTACTTTCACATGTAAAATCTGATGTTCAAGCTATCACTATCAGAAGAAATAAGTAGAAGAAATACTATTCTATGGTAAATGAAAAAATTATGACATAGGGGTTTAACCACTTCCCCATGGAATTAGTGATGAATTTGAAGATAGTAGGATGCTATGATTTCCCTATACACTTCATGTTGTCCAAATTAGAGAAAATCAGTGATTCCACAGAGAATGTCCTTACTAAAAGGAATTACAATAAAAACAAACATTTATCTAATTTTAATTTTTAGAGTAATACAATGTCTATAATATATATGACATATATACTTGTGAAAAGAAGGCAGCAATCTGAATAATTCACATCCCTTAAAATTGATAAAGAATTGGTTTTTTATTTAGTTAATTAGGAAGAGAAAGAAACAACTATGCCAAAAGTACCAGGACCTGATGCAGAATGAATTGAAGACAATATTTGCTATGAAAATAAGGAATATTGGCATACAATATTGCCCTGCTAAATGAACTTAAAAGGTGAAGCTTGCCCTTAGGATAAAATTTAGGTTATTATATAATAGCTATTCTCACACAAGAAAAATTGTCAAAAAATTTTGGAAGTCCTGCTAATATTTTAAGTAGATACATCTTTGTGTGCCTTCTAACATAGAGGTCTTCCTTTATTTGCCTTCTAAGATAGAGGTCTTCCTTTATTTGGTATAGTGGGTAATGAAAAGAGACCAGCTGTTCAATACATCTTGTCATTCATGACAGTAAGACATAGTCATTCCTATGGACTCAAATATGCTTAGATCCCACACACCATGCATTACAATTCAAGTTTTTGAAAACTATGTTTATGCTGAATTCACCATTTAGCAATGAAAATTAAGCTCATTGTAAGGTAAAGATATGACAATTTTAGGGGAAGAAAGCAAATGTTAGTAAATTAGCTCAGTCCATTGTACTACCCTGTGGTGACAGCAGCCATCACTATTAATTTCCTAGTTACAGACTGCTAGTACATGTCTGTAACTGAAAACAGTATGAAAACCTTTCTAATTAATTGCTACTGGCATTTCTGCTACTTTTAAAAGTTTTTCCCTTGAGATACAGATGCTAACTTGTCTTAGTATATGGCAATTGCTTCATTTGGTTACTTAAAAAGAAAATGGTAATTTTACTTTTATTTATTAATTGGTGGCACAGAAATTATTGCAGTAGACTCCAGAAGATGATAAAAAAGCAAAAATAAAAGTACTATTTTAATTCCCTCTTTCCAAGTTAAGAGAGACCAAGTTGGCTTAACAACAGGACACAATTACACTGTATTTGACTCTACCAAAAAGACATGAACACAAGCAGGTAAGATAGTTTATAAATAAAAGCATTTTTTTCAAAACTATATTAGTAGGCAGGACCACTTTATCCACAGCATATTTCCTCTTACAAACTCTTGTGAGCACTCAATGTAAGCAGGCTACAAGTATGAAAAAAACACACTTATAAACATGTCTTTAAAGAAAGTGATAGAAACCACATTTTGTAGCTCTTTGAATACTCTGAAACTGTTACATCTTTAAGCCAATTTAAAAATAGAAATCTAAGCCAGATATGGTGGTGCTTGCCTGTAATCCCAGTGACTCAAGGTGGAGGCAAGATTGTGAGCTCCACACTAGAGGTAGCTGGCTTTATTTAGAGGTACTCTACTCAAAATAAAAAATAAAAAGTAAATGTCCTGGGGGTGCAGACCAATAGTAAAGCACTTGCAAAGTAGATGTGGGGACCTGGAATAAACCTCTAAGTACAGCAAAAAATAAGTTAAGTTTAAAAATAGGAGTATAATACTGACTAAATAGTGCTGCCATCAAATCATGCATGCCCACAATCCAGATCTGCACTCTCCCTGGTACTAGTTGAGTCATGATGCAATGGTTGTGGAGTTTATAATACCTACTTATTGAATCACAGTTTTTATATAATCTCCACTATGTCTCCCTTTGCAGACTTTCCATGAAAATTCGCTCACTGATTCAACCAACAGGAAAAACATTGAGCACCTATGTTCCAGGAACTATGTCATTTCTGGAGGTAGTAATTTCTACAATGTACAACACTCACTGAGCCTTTAGGTATGCAGGGCTATGAGTTTAGAAGTGTACATACCAGCCATGCTGCCATGTTCCTTGATGCCTGGACAACATAATATGTATGACCAACAACATGTGAACAAAGATTGAATATAACATGAATAGAGAGAATAGAACAAAGAGAAAGATTCATTAATATAATAATATCCTGGGTATCATGCTGGCATGCAAGTAACTAATAGTGGCTGTTACTCTCAATCAATAATTTGCAGAGTAAACTACTCCAGACAGGCAGCACCTACAGTGGGTAATGAGCAGAAACTTCATGCTCTCTGTGTTGTCATTGCTGATGTTTGAATCCTGCTGTTTTCACTTTCTGGGCTGCTGAGATGACTGCACATCTTGCTCTGGTCTCTCCCATAACAAGCAAGGGACAAAACCTATAATCCATCTTAATTTCACCCTATGTGATTTGAAAGGAGGTGTTGGTGGGGACAAAAGGAAACATCACTGACAAGCTAATGTGGAAGAAAACAAAAACCAAAACAAAACAATAAGAACGTGATAACTCAATGGGTTTAAATTATAAGAGATTTCTCTTTAGTAAAATGAAACAGATCTATACTCAATCATACTTCACTAGATTATGCAATCATGGGAGTACTAATGTATTTTTAGCTTCATAGAAAGGAAAGTTTTACATAAAAAATATATTTAGATGAGTAATATGTTGTGGTAGACCTTAGTAGAAAAGGTATTTCTTTTATGAATAAGAGCACTGATATTTTCCTTTTTTGCTATCATATAAATACAGAAGAATACTAATGTTGGTCCATTTTTAATAACTATTTTCTTTTTTCATGAAATTCCTATAATCACAGGTTTATCCCTGACATAATATGAACTATTTCCTTGTTTTTACTTTAACAAATAAACAAAAATCTTATGTGTCTCATATTGAACTGTCATATTTTTCAGTTATTAAGAAGAATCTTTACTGCAATGACAAATAAACCTAATGCTTACCACTAAGCAGTAAGTACTTAAAATACACAATAAACATTTGCTTTATAGCATGTTTTTACTCTGTAAATTATGATTTTTTGCAACATTTATTTAAATAGTTTTCACGTTATTGCATTGTAAAAGTAAGATCATATTCTTTGTATGTACTTCATTATCTCATTTGATTGGGTTTTAATTCCAACAACATACAGCAAAGGCTGATGTGCCTTTTGCAATTTGAAACAGCGATTGCATGCTGAGAATAATTAGCTCCACTAAGGCAGAACAAATGATTTCTTTGCAAAACACCAAGTCTGTGTTTCAACAAAGATAATCACAGAATATCGAAGTTATCTTGGGTCTTTCCTCATAGAATTTTTATTTTTTTTGCATTTAACCTTATGTAATCTTAATTTGATAAACATTATAGTAACTCAGAGATTATCACAAAATGCTGTTCTTGAAATATA
Organism: Pedetes capensis; assembly: GCA_007922755.1. Lineage (NCBI taxonomy): Eukaryota > Metazoa > Chordata > Mammalia > Rodentia > Pedetidae > Pedetes > Pedetes capensis. The sequence continues at coordinate 24,825 of VMDO01010610.1, read as the reverse complement.
AAAGTGTGGAGATTTTTTTCTTCTAATATGTCATTTGACTTTTCAATTTCCACTAAAATATTTATTTTATATGAGTATTTTACTAAGTACTTATTTCTAATCACAATTTGGGCAAAATAGTTTAATATTTAATATTGGTACCAGAATGGAAGTGGGTTATACTTCCTGCTCAATTCGCCCTGAAATTTTGCAGATCTTTTACTCACCTAAAAATACTTATAAATAGATAAAATGGTTGATTTTCCTATATTTTAGTGAGATAATATGAACATGGCTATTAAATCCCACAAATCAACTTGTATTAAAAAAAGTCATTTAGAAATAGCAACAACAGAGAGATGATAATAGTTTCTTCTGGTTAAAAGCCTAATCTTCTCTAAAACCAGTGAAATCTATGCTAAAAAGTTCATTTAATTGCCTATATTTTAGTTAATATTCTGGGTGAGTTAATGATTATTGCAGCACCTTCAGTAGAAGCATTAATCAGAGTTCACTGTGCAACAAAAAGGTCATGAGTGCATACTGCTCTGAAATTAAACTCTTTCATATCCCTATGTGGCTGCAGATCCATCTAGCATCTTACAATTCCAGCTACCAAAGGTTCCACAAATCTATTCTATAGGAAACTCCTTTAACTTCTCTGACTTTGATGCTACACATAAATTAATCTAAAATGTCTTTGTAGTAATAAGGTAAATACAACTTTAAAAGATTTAAGCAATCAAGTTTCATTCTACATCTATAATTTCAATCCTGGATATTAACAAATATTTGTAATCTTATTATTTGATTGCGATAAGATAAATGATTAAGGATCTAAGAAACTGTCCTCCTTTCCTCACTTTTTGTTTTTGTTGTTTGTTTTTTGCAGTACTTGGGGTTAAACCAACGGCCTCATGCTTTCATGCTTTGCAAGTGCTGGACCACTAAACTGCACACCCAGCCTTTTTTTTTTTTTTAACTTTTTTTTTTTGAGACAGGGTCTCACTAAGTTAAGTAGACTGTCTCTGGTCTCAAATTTGTAATCCTCCTGCCTCTGCCTCCAGAGCCACTTGGATTACAGGCATGCGCCACTGCCCCTCCCCGCTCCTTTCTTCACTTTGAGATGTGTAAATCATTAAGAAGTTTAGAACTTTTTGCAAAGTGAGGTTTTTTTTCCTTCAGAACTGTAAATTTTCAGCACAACTTTGAAGTGAAAAGTGACCACGTTGCAGAGAGGCTCTTACTATATCTGCACTTAACACCAGCCCAGTTAGCAAATGCAATGAAAATAATGAAAAATACTTGTAGATTACTAAAATAGCAGCAAAAAAGTGAATAAAACAAGTGCAAACCTGAATTCAAAGAGTACAAATGATTTTTCCCAAATTTTCCCCATTTGTCAATTTTATTCAACTTAAAATAGAGATCATTTATCTAATAATGGATGTTCTTTACATCTTCAAGCACGCAAAAAGTTTTCAAGATTAACTTTTATCACTAAATGACTTCAATTAGATTCAAAGTGTTATGTCTTGGAACATTTAGAATATTAACTCATAATGATTTTGAGACATAGAACTGCCAAATTAATTTTTTACTAGTGGTAACTTTCAAGTAAAGTCCTTCTCTCCATTTGGCTTGACAAGCATTCAACTTTAACATATTTCTTTTCTTTTCTTTTTTTTTCTAAATCCCATGATTGTCTCTGTTGGGTAGATCAGGTTCAAAAGTATACTTATTTTATTTAACAAAACGTGAATTCAAGAGTTGTTTAAAAAATAAGGTATTCACTGAAATGCTGTGCTATTATGTTGTTGTTGTTGTTAGGTGCCTTCGAGTCAGTATCCGACTCATAGCAACCCTCATAGGGTTTTCGATGGCTGACTGTTTCAGGATTGCCTTGGGAGTGGGTTGCCATGTCCTTCTCCCATTTTGCGGTGCTAGGAATCAAGCTGTGGTCCTCAGAGACTCCAGCACAGCTCTCTACCAACTGAGCTAAATCCCAGCCCTCCTGCTATTACAGCAAGTGTTAGTTTTTGTTGCAAATCAAGTTTCGTTGCCTTAACAACCCTTTCATTTCAAAGTTCAAAGTGAATCAAACCTTCTGAAGAGAACATAATTGGAAAACCATGGCAATTTACTAAGAATATCATGATATTGAAATAGTTTAATCATTAGTCTAGAATTGGTGATACCAGTGACAAATTATCTAGGTTTCATATATAAGGATGATGGTGACTGTGCAAAAGTACTTGAGTGTAAATAAATCAGAGACTACTTTTTGCATATGTGGTGTGAGAAGATTTATTTGGTTTTACAACAATGAAAGGACAAGTACAAAAAGATATCATTGTGATATTATCCACCATAAAATAATATCACCAAGCTCTATTATTTATGTATGTTAGTTGAGTTTGAATTAAATAGAGCAATATATAGCTATATGAATCACACTCTCTCACACTCCTATGAATAGGGGCATAGGAAAGAACTATGCTGTTTCTTTGTCAAACTCATTTTGCCTTAATCTCACCAAGCCTGATGATTTCAAAGAAGGCCTCTGAAGGAATGGTATTTGTATTTCAAATTACCTTGCATGTCCCATAATGCCATCATTTCTAAAGAAAATGACTTGATTTTATTCTATAAGAACTGTGTTATTTAACTTAAAATTTTTTATAACCCATTGAAGGTCTTGAGATAATTCGTATTAGCTTTTTGTTTTCTGTAAATTTATTTAAAATTGAATGGAGTTAACAGAATTACTAATATGTGATTTGAGGTTGTAGGTTTTTTGTTTTGTTTCATTGACGCTGGTACAATGCTAACATACCATGATTAATAAATAAGATAGGAACAAAAGTTAAGACTATAGGCTAATTTTACTAATAGTGAAATAAAATTTCAAAACAAAATATTGGTACATTGCATTATTTAATAGAGCAATAGGGCTGGGATGTAGCTCAGTTGGTAGAGCACCGCTCTGCAGTCTCTGAAGTCCGGAGTTTGATTCCCAGCACCGCAAAAATGGGAGAACGACATGGCAGTACACTCCCAAGGCAATCCCGAAACAATCAGCCATTGAAAACCCTACAAGGGTCGCTATGAGTTGGATATGACTCAACAGCACCTAACAACAACAACAACAACAACAACAACAACAGAGCAATAGAATATCACAATATTATTTAAAATCAAGTCCAGAATGCAAGGATGGTTGAATATTAGGATTTGTATTATACACTCACCTATATGTATAGAGAGAAAGAGACATATTTTGTGATTATTACAGGATGACAAAAAAGTTTTATAACATTTTATGAAATCTGTCAGTATACAACTTAATGATTAATGGAAAAAAGATTGAGGTTGTCCAAGATTTTGCTTTACTTGGTTCTACAATCAACACTCTTGGAAGCAGCAGTCAAGAAATCAAAAGACTCACTGCATTGGGAAAAGCTATTGCAAAAGACTTGTTTAAATTGTTGAAAACAATTGTTGAAAACAAATTGAAGACAGATGTGCACCTGACCCATGCAATGGTATTTTCAGTAGCATCATATGGTTGTGAAAGCTGGACATTGAATAGAGGAGATAGGAGAATTAGCGCTTTTGAATTATGGTGCTAGAGATGAATATTGAACATACCATGGACTCTCAAAAGAACCAACAGTTCTGTCCTATAGGAAGTGTCCTATAGGAAGAGCGCTCCTTGAAAGTAAAGATGGCTAGACTGCATATTTTGGACATGTAGTCAGGAGGGACCAATTCCTGGAGAAGGACATCATGTTTAGGAGGGTGGCAGGCCAATGAAAAAAAAGGCAGACCTTCAAGTAGATGGATTGACACAGTGACTGCAACAATGGGATTAAACATATAAAAGATCATGTGCCTGCCACAGAGTCAGGGAGTGTTTGGTTCCATTATACATAGGGTTACTATGAGTCAGAACAAACTCAATAGTACCTAACAACGATAACGTGGAAATAAGAACAGATCAAAATTTTCATAAATGATAATAGATACACAATCCTAGCACAAGGCAATTAGATTTCTTCTTCAAAAAACATTCAAATATATTATCACAAAATTAGTGAACAAGACACAAATGCTACTATTACCAGTAAGGTTAAAAGTTATTCTAATACTACAAGAAAACAAAATTAGACAAGAAAAAGAAATAAGATTGTCGTTGTTAGGTGCAATACAATCATATCTGACTCATAGTGTCCTTAAGAACTGCAGGATGAAATGCTACCCAACACTGTATCATGCACACAATCTTTTTATGTCTCTGCCCATTATTGTAGTCACTATATTTCTTCTCATTTTGAGTTGGTCCACATCAGCAAAAGGAGGTCCCAGGGTCTTTATTCCATTCCTGTCATTCAAGTCAACTCTACTATGAGGGAGCAGTCATTTCTTGAATGCCTTCTAGCATAGGTACTCATTTTCTGGCACTATATTTAACACTGTTTCTCTGCTATTCATAGGGTTTTCAATGACTAATTGTTTTGAGAGTGTGCTGTTGGGTCCTCTTCCCTAGTCTGTCTTAGTCTGGATGCTCAGCTGAAAGCTGTCCACCATGGGTGGTCCTGCTGGATCTGAAATACTGGTGGTATATCTTTCAGCTTTATAGCAACATGCAAGCTCCCAACAGCAGGACAAGCTAGCCAACATGTGAGAGAAACAAACATTGGAAAAGCAAAATTATCAGTAACTGAAAATTATAATACATTTCTGGGAAACTCAAAAGAAAAATCTTTAATTTGAATAAGTGAATTCAGAAAGTTAAGTCACTTAAAATGTAAAATGATCATTAATCTTCTAAACACTAACAATTATGTTAGAAAATATCACTAAGAGGGACTGGGACTGTAGTTCACTAGTGGAGCCCTTGCCTAGTATGTGCAAGGCTGGACTCTGGTATCTTCAGCATCATAAGTAAGTCATTAAGAGAGTCCTATTTATAATTTATAATGATAACTAAGAAAACAATACTTAGAAATTAATAAGAAATATACAAGACCATATAAAAAGAAAACTTCAATTTCCTTAAATGAGTTTCCTAAATAAAGAATACTTATCTACTTAAATGTAAATATGTCATTATTCTCTAAATTTTTATATATTCATTAATTCACTTATATTCGGAAGATGTCTTATATATGTAAGTTCATATGATTACATAATAATGAAATACACAGTAGTACATTTCTAAACCAGACAAATGGATTAATATGGAAATATATGCTTGTGATAATAGTCAGTATAATACAGAGTGAATCTGGCTCTACTCAATAAATTTACCATTTTAAAAACAATGTGGTAATATCACTACTGAAGCTGTGTAAAACTGTGGCTCTGCAGACAAATCATTCTATAGAAGTCTTAAACCAAAGTTTATGTGACATCTTCAAATATGATAAAAGGGGCATTTAAATTGGTGAAGAAACAATAAAGAAAGCAGGAAATGCTATTTGTACAAATTGGTAGCCATTTGGAAGGGCAATAAATATTTCCTTACACTTTAAACAACAGATGTATCAAAGACATGGGAGAAAGATTTTACAAATGGAGTGAACAGGCCTAAGGAAAAAATGCCAGAAGTCATAACGAGATCATATGACTTTATCATAGTTAATTATTCCTTATAGCAAATAAAATAACTTACCAAAAATACTACCTCAGAAAATAGGAAGAAGCTTTTGATGTATTTCTTTTAATTTTATCATATAAACTCTCCAATAAATGAAGAGAAAATCTTTAACAATAGCCAAAAGAAAGTGGGTAAGGTTTATGGATAGACAATTTACTAAAAATATTACACAGCTGGCCAAGAAACATCAAAATATTTAACTGTATTTGTAATGTATAAAGTAAAATCTAAGCTGGATGCCATGGTGCACAACTGTAATCTCACCTACTTGGGAGGCAGAGGCAGGAGGATTGCAAGTTCATGGCCAGAGGCAGCTTATACAATCTAGCAAGACCCTGTGTCAAAATGAAAAATGAAAAAGGGGCTGGAGGTACATCTCAGTACACCTAGCCTGTGTGAGGCCTTGAGTTCAAACTTTAGTACTGAAAATAATAATAATGATGATTGTAATAAAATTTAAAATAGCAATGATAGGGCTGCTTTTTAAACCTGTGGTATTTGCCAAAATTAGAAAGTTTAATAACATCTTAAAATACCTACATATCTGTCAGTCTAGTGACCCTTTTGATGAAGAAGTACATCCTTGAATGACATAGTCTTGGCTATTTGATTTCCTCTACAGTATGGGTAATGGCCGCACTCTTCCCCAGGCATAGGAACAGCCACATACTGCTATTCAGTGTTGGGAAAAAGGCTGAACTCTTACACTCTTCAGGTTGGATACTGGGAAAGTATGTCTTTGCAGATTAGCAATATTCACCAAAGTTAAAAGAGAAATATATCCTTAATATATCAAATCTTTCAGAGATTTATCTTAACTATATAAGATATCCGACATTTTCTTCCCATTTTTTATCTTGCGATATTTGAGTTTTATCTTGAAAGAGGCAAGTTCCAGTTGCATATTTAAAAAAGATATTTTAAAAAGAAAAGCATGTAAAATTTAATCTGCAATAGAAGAAAAAAAAATATTCACATTGAAGCAGAGCATGGAGGCACATGCCTGTAATAATAGCACTTGGGAGGTAAAGGCAGGAGGACCATGAGTTCCAGGCCATTTTGGGATACACTGCAAGAACTAATCAGTGATCTAGAGGATAAATGACAGACACATACAGAGCATACCACTAGAAAGGCCCTAACTGATATATAATGACAAAAATAACATCAAGTAATAGTAGCCACATAGAATTAGCCAGTATAGGAACAGTCAATATTCCTGAGGAAGAAAAAGAGATACTAGAGCAAAGAAATGACCACATCTAGAAAAACAGGAAAAAAAATTCTTCCAAATTAAAATAATGTAATAGCCTTCACTCCATATTTGAAAAGTTAACTAATCCTAGAAGATGAAAACTTACTTTGTTGTTGCTGTTAGGTGCCATCAAATCAGGTCCGATTCATAGTGACCATATGTATTTATTCATAGGGTTTTCAATAGCTGATTGTTCTGGGATTGTTTTGGGAGAAGGCTGCCAGGTCCTACTTCCATTTCTGCAGTGCTGGGGATCAAACCCAGGACCTCAAAGAATGCAAAGAGGCACTCCAGCAACTGAGCTAAACCCCTACCCAAAAACTTGCTTAACCTTGCTAAAATTTAATAGTTTACTGACCTTGGCACAGAACCACAGCAGACACAAACATAGCCTTTAAGCAACCTGCATTCTTGCACACAGGCCACAGGAAACAGGTGGTCTGTTAAGTAAAGAATTGGTTAGAATGATAGAACCTTTGGAAGGTATGGATACATTCCATTGTTCCAACTTTCTTAAATTTCTCCTTGATAGAAACACATTTCTTGCCCCAGGTGCAACATAGTCTTTGGATAATAATCCACCATTTCACTGGACAGCCGGATTTTCAAAAAAAAAAAGAAGTCACTTTCCTTGTCTCAATACCTATTCTATGTAATTGGCTTGCTGTACAGTGAGCAGATGGACTTGAGTTCAGTAACAAAAGCACTCTTTATTCTAAAACTTTCATTATAATTTCTCTGTAATAATTCGTGAAATGAGGACCACTCAAAGAAATAATAAGTATCTTTAACCCTTTTGACTATAGTAATCAGGACAAATGTCAAAAAGTGAGTATGTATGAGTTAGACAGAAAATCAAGAAAGTGGTGCAAAAAGAAACATATTTTATAAATTGTTGATGGTAGCTGTTGTAAACACATGGATCCTATACAATGAAACATCCAGAAATAAAACAAAATTGCTTCAATTTGTAGTCCCAGTGGCAGATAAAATGATTGCCACAGGTAAACAGAACATAAAGTAAAACACAAGAAAGCCAGAGGCAGGCCTTCCCACATTCCAAAATTCATAATCAATATGGATGACCATCTATCTGTTAAAAGAACTACAAGAAGAAGCACTAGATGTTCAAAAAGTGAAATTGAGATAAGAATAAAACCTATCTGCACAATGTGTAATGTACCATTTTGTAAGAATTGGTTTACACCACATAACACATAAAATATATTATTATTGCACTTAACATTACTTTTTCTACCTGTCATTGTTTTTGTATTTTCAACTGAAGTTTTTGGTATAGTGATTACATGCCAATTTTCTTATTTAGCTTATTATAGATTTTTCTTATAATACTTTTTTTGTATTCAAATGATGCACATCACTAATTACATGAAGATTTTACTCATATTATGCATTGCAATATTTTTCTAATCATGGTCTTGTTTTGTTCTCGTAATGAAGAGTTTCTCAAAATGGAATACCTATTGTCATATATTTTGGTTTGAAATTGATAGTCAAAGAGTTAATGGAGAAAAGAAATGTCAGCCTTCAACCATTGAACTAAATAAAAATTTACCTGTACATATTTATTTTTATTTTGTGGTACTAGAAGCTGAACCCAGGGGCTCACACATGCTTTACAAGTGATCTATCACTGAGCTGCATCCCTGCTCCATTTTTTACTCTTCTATCTTGAAACAGGGTCTCTTGAAGTTACACAGGCTGCCTTTGGCCTAGAACTTGTTATCCTCCTTCCTCCTCCTCCTGAGTCCCTGAGATTATAGATGTGTGCCATCACACCCAGAACTCTTACATATTTTTGAATAATTTAAAATACTGATTTATTAGGCATGTGTTGAATTGCCTATGCTATACATATTCTTAATCTAGAAAACCAGAACTATATTACTACTACTTATTTTCCACTCTACAAGTCCTGAGAAGTTACTCTTGGGAGAAGTTAAAGCATAGAGGCATGGGGACATCAAGTAAAGCTGAGTATGTGGGTGAGGAACTCTTCTGAAAAGGGGAGGCTAAATACATAGTGGGGCTGGGATTTGGCTCAGTTGGTAGAGCCCCACTCTGTAGTCTCTGAGGTCCTAAGTTCAATTCCCAGCACCACAAAAGTGGGAGAAGGAAGTGGCAGTCCACTCCTGAGGCAATCCTGAAGCAATAAGCCACGGAAAACCCTACGAGGGTCACTATGAGTCAGATAAAACTTGACAGCACCTAACAACAACAAGTACATAGTTGCAGACAAAAGCGGAATACCTTCAATTCTTTCCCTTCATGTAGCGTTCAGGATACTGGAAGCAGGATGTGTGTACTCTCCAAAGAGGAGACTTACTACCTCTATTAGCTTAATTACACTAGTCCCAAGGAGCCTGCAGCCATACCACTGTGGCATCCAATCCCATCTGATCTCGGAAGCTAAGCAGGGTTGGGCCTGGTTAGTACTTGGATAAGAGATCATCTGGGAACACCAGGTACTGTAGGCTTGGGAGAAGGACCTGGCAACCTACTCCCAAAAGACAATCAGCCATTGAAAACCCTATGAATAGCAGAGAAGCACAATAGTGTTTTGACTGCTGTACATAGGGTCCCTAGGAGTCAGGTACTGACTGAAGGGCACCTAACAACAACAACAAGTCCCAAGGAAAAGAATACTGATATTTTCTTTTTTTGTTGTTGTTTGTTGGTGTGTTGTTTTGTTTTTTGAGACAAGGTCTCACTATATAGTCCAGGCTAGCTGCAAACTCATGTCAATCCTCCTGCCTCAGCCTAGGGAGTGCTGGAATTAGAGGCGTGTACCACCACGCAGCTCTCAGATACTGACATATATTTGAAAGAAAAAAAATGAAGGGAATAGGTAAATTGAAGGGAACAGAAAATAAAATCTGTAATATACTCAGGGAAAAGAACATGAAATCAGGAACCAGAACTGAGATGCTTTAAGACAGAGGAATCAGAGCACAAGAAATAATAATGTGAATTTAAGAATATGGGAGAAATTTTAAAAATTGAACATAAGGGTTACAAGGTAAAAGTGAGGAGAAATCTCCCTAAAAGGAAATAAAATGAAGATTTAAAATATAGTTTCTATTGGGTACTTTGCTAAGTAGTCTCTTAAATCCAAGGAATTGTTTATAGTTTCACCAAGTACAAACATCCTCAAAATCTCTCAAAATGATGAAATAATAAAAACAAGACTTCTGAAAAGAAAGATAATGGAAATGTCTAAGGTTTAAGAAATTGTCAGGGATCAAAGTTTGTAAAATATTTTTCTCCGTGAAGGAAAGCCATAAATAGTTTGAAAATTGAACTCTATTTTTAAAGGAAAATTTTACTGAGAGATCATAAAAATTCTCAATATATTTCTAAAGGAAATTTAGTTTTTCACTTGACAACATTCTGACTGTGTCTAGGCTCTTTGTTGTTTTAATCATAGCAGCCAATACCATCTTCTTCTTTAAAATTTCTTCTTTTAAAGAATGGTTATTATGAGACTCTAAGTTTTGTATAAGATAGACTCCAAACTTTATAATATGTATTCCTAGTTACAATCCATGTTAATAGACACAAGTAATAAGAAGTCTGAGTATTATCTTCTTAAAGGTTTCTATTCACACTATTTAATGCCTTGATAACTAGTAATCCTGTGTTACAAAACTATCAAAAATTAGGAGAAAAAAAGCACTTAGCAGTTGATAAACATGTCATATGATCACACCAAAAAAATTCCTTACACTCACTAACTAGACAAAGCTCATATAGTATGTAGTGGGAGAATGTTGAGCTTGAAATGTCAAGTTTCAGAAGCAGAATCTGAACAACACTGTATTACATTGCATAGTGCCTGAGGCAAAAAATGAATTAAGAGTAGGTCTGGGGTTGGTGTTTGGTCCTTTACTTTTGCAAGATTGTCTTGTTGTCTAGGATCTAGCCAAATCAAACAGTGGGATTTTACAACTGCAAACAGAAAAGTATTATTGTTTTGTGGACATTTGGAATTTTATCTTCTCCTTATTTTTGGACAGTATCCTGATATGTACTACCTTTTTACAATTCTAAAAATAATCTTGTTGTGGGTATCATGAAGCATTTTTCATTCCAATAGGGAATAAGTTATTTTTTTCACATTATAACAATGTAAGGAAAAGATGACTTTCTCAATCAATATTTCATGTTTTCAGTAAACATTTGTATTTGTATTTCTAACCTTTTCATCTTATCAGCTCTTATTCCTTTCAACAGAATAGTTCTATATTCAGATAATCTGAAAGAATTGACTCAAAGTTCAACTCAAATAGGATATTAAGCTTATATTAAAATTAGTATTAGTTTGGATTTTAATTAACAGCACAGAAAGATACATTGTCCTGTCTTTAATGATGATTCAGGTTTCAAATAAAGTTAAAAACAGCAAAAATTTATACTTTATTATTCATCAAATATTGTCTAAGCTTTTTGTACATGGGAGAATAGCTCTTTGTAGAGCTGATAAAATTCAGTTCATGATAGTTAGATGAAATAACATGAATTGACTTGTCTGAAGATATTTTTGCCTAAGGATTGCTTTAACATGATTTCATAAGCTGTTGGAATAGTCCCTGCTTATTTTTTGGAATGAGTTAGTCCTTTGGTTCATCATCTCCTGGTGCAAGTCTTAAGATACAGAGGGAATTGTGGCAGCACCATTACCTTTATAAGAGTAACAATAAATGAGAAGAAGGCATATCTATGTTGTTCTTTGGCAATTATGCACAATTGAGATTATTGTTCAGTCATGACATGATTTCAAAGTTCCTGAAATCCAACTCTATAATAGGGGAGTCTGATGGAGAAGCCAGAACCATTTTGGTTCAGGTTCTTGTCCTTGTCAATAAAAGAATTTACAGAGGCAGTAGGCCATTAAACAAAATTTTTATTTAGAAGAATAATTATTTTAGAAAGCAAAGATGCAGGTAACCTTGGGAGTGAAGTCCACAATGGGGGTGCTTAGTGTGGTGGTTTTATGGGTTCAGAGACGTGGACAAGGGTTGTTTAGTGAGGATTTTTGACTACTTCCATCTTTTATGATAATTAACATATAATGGGCTATATGGGCTGGGATTTAGCTCTGTTGGTAGAGTGCTGTGCTGCAGTCTCTGAGGTCCCAAGTTCGATTCCCAGCACCACAAAAATGGGAGAAGGGCCTGGCAATCCACTCCCAAGGCAATCCTAAAACAGTCAGCCATTGAAAACCCTATGAGGGTCACTATGAGCCGATACCAACTCGATGGCACTTAACAACAACAACAACGAGCTATATAACTATGCCTTGGTGCATGCTTATTGTTGACTTGAAGCTGTGGGACCTGCAAAGCGGGGTCAGTTTTCCCTTATTCGTCATGGCAACCAGTGGAAATACATATACTGTCCATTTGGTGGGGATTTTAGGAACTGCACATGCTCAGAAGCCTAGTAGTTGGAAGTGATTTTAAAAATCCTGGAGATCATCCAGGAAGGCCAACTCTCTTTTCTTTCTGATTGGATGAGAAAGACTGAGCAGCTTATCTCATTGTATATAAAATAAGAATGAGATAGTATATTGAGGGAGTTGGCCAATATCCCTGATCCCTGACTCACTCTCTAGTAATCCTTTCTCACAACTATAATTTTTATTCCAGAGAAAGAAACTTTAATGTAAGCCAAATATATATGCAAATAGGAAAACCTGAGTACAATCTATTGTTGAGGAAACTTTCTATCTGTGGATTAGTGGCTTATTCACGAATTTTAATTATATGCATATCCCTCTAAATAAGAAGACCAAAACTGAGTAATTGGAATAAGAATTGGAACTTAAAAATAATATGTAGGATAGTTTTAGACAAAACATAGTAAAATAGTTTATTCTGCTTCATGAAATATTTCCAGTATTTTAAAAAGATGAATAAAGGAGAAAGCACATATGAAAACAATTTCATCTAAAACGCAAAGATTCAAATATTGATCACATTGAAAAATCTATGAACAGATTTTTTTTTGCATTATTGGGGGTTGAACCCAGGGCCTTGAGCTTACATGCTTTGCAAGTGCTATACCACTGAGCTGCACCCCCAGTCCATTTTTTTACTTTTTGAGAAAGGATCTCGTCTCGCTAAATTATACAGACTGCCTCTGGTCTCGAACTTATGATCTTTCTGCTTCTGCCTCCCCATTTGCTGTGATTACAGGCTTGCACCACCATGCCCAGTTCAGAAAAATTTTCAGTGAAAGAAAAATAACAAGGTGAACTTTAGATGATGTTGTTTGTTGTTAGGTGCTATCAAGTCAGGTCTGGCTCATAGCAACCTCATAGGGTTTTCAATAGCTAAGTGTTTTGGGATTTTTTTGGGAATGGATTGCCATGTTCTTCTCCTGTGGACTTTACATAGATTTTGAAAAATATATGTAAATGAAAAACACGTAAAGAAAATAATTATCAAAATGAGGTAGAAAAATTTTATTGGTGTCTAAAAAATTTAAAGTAAATTGGATATATTTATATATGCATATATATATGCGTACACATGTAGATACATACACATACATGAAGACTTTTGAGTATGCACTTTAAGAATTCACTGTTAGGATCACCTGCAGGCTTTTTCAGGCTGATTGCTGCTCAAGGGAGAGAGGCCAGGGAAACCAATTTGGTCTGATCTAATTTAGATATGCAAATTTTATCTTGTGTGCTTGAAAGGAACATTATGGCATAGTGCAATCTACATTTTCAGTTGTAAGATATAATACTTCTAATCTAATAAAAACATCCCTCCATCCTCTAACCCTCACCATATTTTATCCTATCCATTGTCCCCTTTCACATTTGAACTGTACTTTCATATTTTAAACTATCAAATAGGTTTCTTAGTAAAAGACAAATATATTATGGAAGTCATCCTCTCCACCAAAGAGAAGAAAAGCCTTAAGTGGTAATTAACTTGTAGCATATATTTTTCAGGAAATAGACAAAAAGAGTCCTTGGAAGAAAAATACATTGCATTCATCTCTGTCATGTATACAGTATTAATTGACATATCTGATGGAAAGTTAAACTTTGAAATGAAAACTAAGGTTCTCAATTAATGTCTTCATAGAAAGACATTATATTTAATTAAGATTTTACCAATTTTGCTAATGACCTTTGAAAAATCACGTGAGAAAAGAACTACCAGGTTAACATCTATTTGTAGTCACATTTTTAGGGAAAGCTTTTTCTCATTATCAAGACAAGATAAAAAATATCTATACTACATTAATGATTAATTGTAGTTTTTATAGCTCTCAGCATTTAAGAGAAATAAAATGTACATTTAACCCACCACAAATGTTTCTATCTCCACATCTAATATTTCTGACAATATCATGTCTACAAGGAAACAATTTAAATAAGGCCAAGATCTTTTGGTAGACAAAATACTACCAAATATCTATTCATTACTTCTCTTATTGAATATCAATCATACTCATTTCTCTCTACCTTATCCAATATAAAGAATGTGGGAAGAAGAACAGTTTGGAGAGAAAATATATGAGCCCCATTTTGGTAATTTATAATATATAGAGATGTAGGAGGAAAGCATAAGTGGGAAATTGGATATATAGCTCCAGCACTCACATGATAAAATTAAAGACTATGATTTAATTAAAAATTGTATGCTAAGAAGTTTATGTTTATTTTTATCATATGAAGTGAAAAACTGAAGATGGAAATTGCCAATTCTTTACTTCCTAAGTTCGTCCTTCTGTAACCCATAATTATTAACTTCATTTTAGACTCAATCTTTTTGTCTTTGTTGTTTTCCTTTTGCTTTATTTTGTTGTTTGCTGTCTCTCTGGAACATCAAAACCATATTTTAGCACAGAAATTTGATCTGTTCTTTCCCCGCTAAAACATGTCTTATGTTTCCCTGTAGTGTCCAGGAAAATATCATGATATTTTAATAGGATATCCAAACCCTTCATTACAATATTCTTATCTACATCTAGAGTACCATTTCTCACTTCACTATTCACATGTTGACCTTGCACTCAAGGTCCTGTAGTTCTCAAGTGCAGTGTTCAACCTCAGACCTCCTTGTCTGTCTGGAAATACTCTTGCTACTACCTTCTTTATCTGGCTAATCTCCACTTGTACTAGAAAAATCATATCAATGAATATCAATGAATTTTTTTCTCTTTAAGGAGTTCTTTTCTAATCTTTAGACTGAGTTATATGAACCAGAACACCCTATAAAAGGATCAAGTTCTATTCAGGTTTTAAGCAATTTCGTTGTAGTTATGCTTCTCTGCATCAAGGCTGAATTCTAGGAATCAGAGTTCATTTTTTTCATTCTGTACCACAGCTCCCAGGAGAGTGTCTGCTCATAACAAGCACTCTGGGTATTTGCTTTAGTGAGTTAAATTTGGATTTTTTTCACATTGCTAGTGTTTGGCTGATCAGTCAAAAGTCAAGAAATAAGGTCTGTAGATATAAAAAAAATTCCGTTTGTTATTGCATGTATTTTTTGACTTCTAATTTGCTTTCCTTATACTTCTCTGTTATATCCCCTAATTCTTTCTTTTTATTCCTATGAAATCCCAAAACTAGAAATGTCCATTACTTCACTATCTTCAAATCTCACTTACTAAACCATAAGCAGAGGAAGGCTGTGTAATTAGTCATTAAGTGTTTGCTATCATGGTTAGTGGGCTGGGATTTAAGAACATGGCAATCCACCCCTGAGGCAATCCCCAAACAATCAGCCATTGAAAACCCTAGAAGGGTCAGGATGAGTTGGACACTACCAGATAGCACCTAACTACAACAATATCACAATTAGTGTCTTGGCTTCACATTCATTGCCTGGAATGTTGGCCAATTGTTGAAATGGTTTTAGTCTCAGTTTTCTTATAGCTAGCATGAATACTACACCAGAAAATAAAAGAATTTATTATATGTTTGCAGATTAAATGCATTTTATGTTCATCTATGGGGTAGAGATAAAAGTATGGTGCATTTAATAAACTTCAATTAATGAATGAATTTATAAATTTAATAAACTTCAATTAATTTACACTATGTTTATTAATATGGATAGATTTTAAATACATAACATTGGATGAAACTACAAAATGATTCAAATAGGATTATTCAATGTATTTAAAATTTTTACAACACAAAATAGTACATACAATATTAAAAGTATATATGGCTACACAATACCTACTTACTAAAATTATTAAAACTTGGATGGGAATGACACAAATCAAATTTAAGATGTTGATTATTTTTGTAAAAGTAAGAATTATGAATTGAACACTTTTAATCACATCCATAAGGCTTTTTTCTTTCTTGAAACCCTGGGAAAATATGCTATACATGCTATACAAACTATGCTAAATATATATTTAGGTAGCAGTTGTTGCTGGGTGCCATGGAGTTGGATCTGACTCATAGTGACCCTATGTACAACAAAATGAAACACTACCCAACAAAGTGCCACAAACACTATCTTTTTATGTTCAGCCCAATGTTGCAGCCACTATATTTCTTCTCATATTGAGTTGTGCCACATCAGCAAAAGATGGTCCCTGGGGATTTATTCCATTTCTGTCATTAAGGTTGACTCTACTTTGATAAGGCAACTCTTCCCAGTCATTTCTTGAATGCCTTCCAGCCTAGAGGGCTCATTTTCCAGAACTACATTTGACAGTGCCTCTTTGCTATTCATAGGGTTTTCAATGGCTAATTGTTTCAGGAGTGGGCTTCCAAGTCCTTCTTCCTAGTCCATCTTGTTCTGGAAGGTCAGCTGAAATCAGTCCTCCATGGGTGGCCCAGCTGGTACATGAAATATTGGTGGCATAGCTTTGAGCATCACAGCAACACACAAGCCCCTACAGTACAATATGCTGACAGATAGGTGGGATACATTTAGTTAGAAGGAACAGGAAATGCTTTATTTCTACATTACCTGGAAACATATCTTTCTATATTCAGATAATCTGAAAGAATTGACTCAAAGTTCAACTCAAATAGGATATTAAGCTTATATTAAAATTAGTATTAGTTTGGATTTTAATTAACAGAACAGAAAGATACATTGTCCTGTCTTTAATGATGATTCAGGTTTCAAATAAAGTCAATATTTAGCACAAATTTGAAGAGCATTATCAAAATAGATTTTTAATAACTCTTTACATGCTAATCACTATTCACAGGCTCGATTTTGGATCCATTATATAAGTCTGAATTGTATTGGTTAGTATACCAAAAGAAAGGGGGCATATGGTAAAAAATACAATTCCTTTTAAACTGTATCACTTGAAGCTGACCACGGCAGACCACAAATAAAATTCATTTTCTAAATTTTTGCAAAATATAATTCTTTTAAAAAGCCTTTCACATTCACACAAGCCATGCATATCAGTTAATATCAGAAGCACACAAAATTGACACTCTAGGATGAACTCTTCACAGAGTATGAAGGAGAAGAAAGTTAATTATGTCATTTTTCAAGCCATTGTTTCTAAAATAATATTTTATGAAATTTGCAATCATACTACACAAGCTTTGGTAATCTGTTTTACCTATTACAATAGTCTACAGACTTCACTATTTTAGTGTTTTCCTATCTGCAGCTATACCACCCTGATGTCTGAGCTAAGCTCAGAGAGCTAAGCAGGGTTGGGCCTGGTTAACATTTGGATGGGAGACAGCCTGGGAATACTAGGTGTTGCAGGCTTGGGAGAAGCTTGGCAACACACTCCCAAAACAATCAGCCATCAAAAACCCTATGAATAGCAGAGAAACACTGACAGTAATGCCCGGCATGGCACAGTGTTGGGTAGAGTTTCATTCTATTTTACATAGGATGGCTGTGAGTCTGACAGCACCTAACAACAACCACAAGTATTCTCCTATCACATACTTTTTGATTGCTGAACAGTGTAATTTTACTATAATTTATTAAACCATGCACACACACATGTACATATATGTGTGTATATATATGTATGTGTGTGTATGTAGCCTTCAATATGGGTTACGACTAAACATCAACAAAACAAAAATCCTTACAACTGGGTCAGCACGCAACTTCACAATAAATGGAGAAAAGATTGAGGTTGTCCAAGATTTTGCTTTGCTTGGCTCCATAATCAACACCTGTGGAAGCAGCAGTCAAGAAATCAAAAGACGTATTTCTCTAGGAAATGCTGTGGCAAAAGATCTCTTTAGAGTATCGAAAAGCAAAGATGTCACATTGAAGACGAAGGTGCATCTGATTCATGCCATGGTATTTTCAGTGGCAACATGTGGTTGTGAAAGCTGGACATTGAACAAGAGAGACAGAAAATGAATTGATGCTTTTGAATTATGGTGCTGGAGACATCTATTGAATATACCATGGACTGCCAAAAGAACCAACAAATCTGTCCTAGAAGTACAACCAGAGTGCTCCTTGAAAGCAAGAATGGCCAAACTGTGTCTTACATATTTCGGACATGTAGTCAGGAGAGAACAATCCCTGGAGAAGGACATCATGTTTGGAAGAGTGGCAGGTCAACGCAAAACAGGAAAACCCTCCACCAGATGGATTGATACAGTGTCTGCAACAATGGGCTTAAACATAAATAAGATCGTTTGCCTGGCACAGTATCAGCAAATGTTTCAATCTGCTTTACATAGGGTCGCTATGAGTCGGACTCGACTCGACGGCACCTAACAACAACAACAACAACAACAACAACATCTTGTATTGGTTGGAATACTTCACTGTTTTACTTTTAAAATAAACATTTCTATGTATATTCCGGGGCTGGGATTTAGCTCAGTGGGTAGAGTGCTGCACTGCAGTCTCTCAGGTCCCAAGTTCGATCCCAGCACCCCAAAAATGGGAGAAGGACCTGGCAATCCACTCCCATGGCAATCCCGAAACAGCCATTGAAAACCCTATGAGGGTCGCTATGAGTCGGATACCGACTCGACGGCACCTAACAACAACCACAACATGTACATTCCAGTAATTTTAAGGTAAATTGCTACAAATGAACCACTGATTTAAAATGTGTAACTTTTCACTAATTTTACTTTTTATAAGTTTTTAGATTTATAGAAAAATTGAGTAGCTAATATAGATAATTCTCATATGCAATAATAACCAGTGTCCCCATTAACATTTTACTTTAGTATAGTACATTTGTTCTAATTAATGAATCAATAGATTGTAATCAAAATCTATGATTTATTCAGAGTTTTTGTTTTTCCTTAATGTATTTTTCTATTCCAGTGTGATTTTTTTGTACCCACCCAGCATACTGCATTTACATTTAGTTGTTGTGTTTCCTTAATTATTTCTTGGCCATGGCAGTTTCTCAGACTTTTGATGGCCTTGACAATTTTGAGGTATACTTGTCATGTATTTTGTAGGCTGTACTTGAATTTGTGTGATTTTTTCTCTCAAGATAATAGCAGGGTTATCACTTACTGGGAGGAAGACCAGAGAGTAAAAGAGCCATTTTCATTACACCCTATCAACGGTCCCTGTCATCAACATGATTTATGCCTATGGATATTGACCTTGATCCCCTGGCTGAGGTAGTATTTTTCAGGTTCCTTGCAGTTTCTCTTAATTTTCTCCATTTGTACTGTGTACTATTTGAAAGGACGATACTCTGTGCAGTCCACATTAAGGAATGGGGAGTTCCTTGAAGGCAGATTATCTACAAAAATTATTTGCAATTCTTCTCATAGGATATTTGTCTTAATTTCCCCATTTATTAATTTATCCAAAATTTTATTTATATCAGTGTGAATACAAACCTTCTGACATGTACTTTATACTGAGAATTATAGTCCCATGCCAGGTGTTTTGCTGCTCAAGAAGTTCCAGCACTGGCCATTAAGATGTTGATTTATATGCTCCTTTATAAAGTCTATATATGTCTATATTTTGTTATAAAAACTTTAAATATACAGAGAAGCTAAATAAATTACACTGCTATATATTCACCACTTAAAATCAATCCAGTATTTTTTAAGAATTTTACCATAGATATTTCTCTCAATACATATTCTTTTCTTCTTGAACTATTTTTGGTAAGTTACAGACACTTTGTACTTCATTTCTTAAGCATTCAACTTCTAAAAATAGGGACATTCTCTTTCTTGCCTATGCGTAAGATTTCCATCTAAAGGATTAATGATAATGTTTTGATAGTATCTAATTAAAAATTACACTCAAATTTAATCAGTTGTACTACAAAAGATACTTAAGTTTTGTTTGTTGTTATTATTGCTGCTGGTTGGCCTAGATCCAGGTCTCAGGCCTCCTTAGCTTCTAGAACATCCCCCTAACCACTGCTGCCATTTTGGTGCAATCCTCTCCAGACTGGACAGATTTTTTTTTCCATAGGTAAAGTATTTTGTTGTTCATTTCTGTATATCCACTGAAAAAGAATCCTAACTGAATTGTCACAGTCCAGCCCAATTCAGTCCAGTCCAGTCCAGGAAGGAAGCCAACTGACTTTTACTGTATTTTATTTCATGTTTTCAAATGCTTCATCAATGATTTCTCCTTAATCCTCAGAAAAGCCCAACAGAATTAGCCAGGTGTGGTGGAGCATGCCTGTAATCCCAGTGGATTGGGAGGTGGAGGCAGGAGGATCACAAATTCCAGACCAGAGGCAGTCTGCCTAATTTAGCAAGACCCTGTCTCAAAAAAGTAAAAAAAGAAAAAAAAAAATGGGCTGAGGTGCAGCTCAGTGGTCCAGCACTTGCAAAAGCATGTGAGCACAAAGCCCTGGGTTCCACCCTTCAACCCCCAGGACCACACACACACACACACACACACACACACACAAGGAATTGCAACCATTGGTATTCTCATAAGCATTCTACTTAAACAATACTCCTATAACTCCTGAGAGTTTGATGATAATCTTCATTTTATCCAGTGCTCCTAAAGAGATTGTCTTTTTCTTTTTCCTTGAGAATGCAGATACAGAATAGTTGGACTCCTACGCTTGTGCTCCTTATCATATTTTTTCAAGATCATTTCAGTTTCTTCCCTTAACAATTTCCTCAAGATTGCAAACATGATTAAAACTAAAACAGAATTTAATTCATGGGGAATCAATAGATTGCAGGAAAAAATAGTAAATTCTCACAAGCTTAGGGGAAAGAAAGATATATAGTGATCTTTACATAATGTTAGAATATTATTTGTCCCAATCACTCCCATCAGAAAGATAAGTTTAACATCTTATTAGCAAGGAGTTGACAAATTGAAATTAGTTGGAATGCTAAAAATGGCTAAACTAAATTTTTAAAATTCACAACTTTCCAAATACTCATTTTATTTTTTAGCCTACTTAAATATACCGGGGTAAGATAAATTGGCAGTAAAACTTTGGAATTGATATAATGAGAAAAAGCAAGAACAAAAATTAAATCACTTTGTCACTATCTATCAAACATACATTCCCAGCTAAATGATTAGAAATCATGTCCTGGGGACTTTGATGAAAATACAGACAAATGTGATATAATACATGCAATGGTGGCGTCGAGTCATATCTGACTCTTATTGACCCTCATAGGGTTTTCAATGGCTGAATGTTTTTGGGATTGCCTTGGGAGTAGATTGCCATGTCCTTCTCCCATTTTGGGGGTGCTGGGAATCGAATCTGGGAACTCAGAGACTACAGAGTGGCGCTCTAACAACTGAGCTAACAACTGTAGGAAAATAGTCACTGACAAAGTATTATCATGTTAGAATAAAGACTTCTTATCAAAACTGCAGAAATAAGTTTAGACAATCTGAATATTCCTATCTCTTATCAATGATATTATAATATATTGGAAACTATTCCTTACTTCCCTTAGCTTTTCATTCTTTACTTTTCAGAGCATTCATTTTTTTTTACAGACCAATCTTTAAAATAAATTCTTGTTTTAAATTTGCCTTGAGTTTATATCTCTTTTCCAAAATCCATGAACATAATAAACAGGATTGCATGTATGTACCGTGGAGGTAGGGCTAGTGGATTTATAGGTGATAAAATTCAGCTAGGCTCACAGATGTACAGGAATATTAGGAAGCATCCAACGACTCCCATATAATTTCCCACCCTGCTCCTAAAGGTCCCTAGGAACTTCATTTTGCAGGCAACATCAGGGATCCCAGGGGCTGACTATACCAAATACTGGTGCCTTTGGGAGTGACATAAAAGCCTGGCTGCTTCCATTATTATCGCATTTCTCTCAGCCCTAACAGAGTGTCCCTGGGCCATAATTACACAGTCTCTTTTTTCTTTCTATGTGAAGAACCTGTGTAGTAGCTATTACACCTCTATTCCTTTGCAGTTCACTTTAAGTATATGGTTACAGTGTGAGAATGGATTATTAGCTCAAATTAACATGATTTTTTCTTATCAGTTTAGCACACTTATTGCTGCATGTGCTACAGAGTTGTGGTAATTGGTTCTTCCATTTTATTCAAGATTTGCCCATTATGTAGACCTTCAACTTGGCATCTAGATCCCTCTATAGCTACAGAAACAGGATCATTAAATATTTAGCCTATGTCTCACAGGTAATGTATCATTTTTTAAGCTTTTAAATTCATTTTTCCTTAATATTTGAAACTATACTGACTATACCCACACCTTGTAGTTTCCGTCATAAAAGTCATAGGCTTTTTGTCTTTTTATGTATAAAGTTTCTTTCCTTTTGTGAGGGAATTAAATCCTAACAACTGTTTGCCAACACTGATTCCATATTAATGAGTCTTTATGAAAATAACTTTCTCCCTACAGTATTAACTTTAGTCTTTATCTCCAGTAAATGATTTTGCATGTGACTTATTGTCAGACCCTTTTGTTTCCCTACCTAGGATTTTCCTACAGAATTCACTTTCACAGCTGGTTTGTGTTTGAGGCTGTTTTCCAAAGGGATACTAGCTGAAGAAACTTGAGAAAATAACATACAATTCAGGTCAAGATCAGCTGTGTAAATTACAATATATCTTCCTTTAAAGGTTCTTACCAGCCAATTAAAAAAATTAAATAATATAATGTTCATTTTGGGAGAAGGAGTTTATGAGACAGGTTTTTAATATTTAGATACGGCACATATTATGTGCATTTGAAATGAATGCTTTGTTCATCACTCAAGTACACATCATCAGTGAAACTGTGGCATTTGTTACCCTAAGATTTATATTCAAGTTATTCTGTTTTTCTGCCCTTTAAACAGAATTGTCAATTTCCTGCAATCCCATGGGAAAAATTTCAATGAACATTTATGTAGAGACATACTTTTTCTTTATACCTAAGCATGCAATTATATGTGGTTAATGGATAATATTAAGTCTGTTTTTATAGTTTTCCTATATTATGGCATAAGTGAAACCCTTTTGTTTACTAGCCAGCAATCAAAACCATTGTAATGCAAAATACTTTTCTGGGTTATTTCTTATTTAAATTCAAAATTACAAAATTCTCTGGGATAAACTGCCTTGCAAACCTTGACTAAATTATCTAGGCACAGCTGTATATAGAAGCCTGAGTCTAGTAAATATTTGCAATCCATTATATTCTCTGCTTTGGTGACTAACAGTCCATAAAGAGATTTTAAGCAAAGAAAGGCCTTTAATCTATGCAGGCTTTACATCTAGGATGCCACACTCAACCAGGCTCTTATGGGAGGAAGTCAATGGTGCAGCCACAATTTCTAAACTAAGACAGTGAATTTTTTAAAACCCTGAGGAATTGCAGGCCCATTTACTCCATCTGTGGTACACAAGGAGATAAACAGGGGTAGGGGTGTATGAGACTTCAGTTACTGAAAATAATGATTCTTTGGGGCATTAAAGGCTATCAAAACACACGTTAGCATGCACTATGGAGTTTAGTGTCTTCTACCAAGTGAGGGAGACAGGCTTTTTATAGTCAAACCAAAACTGCCTACAGAACCAATCTATTCTTATTTCCAAGCATCTAACATATTTTTATAACCTTTTATAAACTCAGTTAAAGCTAATAGACATTTTTAAATCTTCATTTATCTTCTGTAACTAGGAACCTCAATTCCACTATCTTTTTTAAACTTTTGATTAGCTCAATTGAGATATAAATATAATTCACATACCATTCAATTCACCCAGTAAAGATGTATTATTCAATGGTTTTTAGCATGCTCATATTCATGTATGATGACTATTTTCAAATGTGACATATAAAACAAAATCTGAAAAGTGATATAACCCCACAGAGGTATAGTCAGCAGAATCCATTAGGCTGTGTCTTTGTAATAACCAACAATTACAACTAAGACACAACTGAGGAAAAGAGAAAATAGTTAAAGGAAACTGTCATCTTCCTGGGTTATTTCCAGATTCCTTTTTACAAACTGATTTGTTCGAGCAATACAACAATTATGTGATAGTCATTTGATTGAGGGTCCACAAAAAGCACCCAGATGGTGTTCAAGTTTGGCTTATTTATTGGGCTCATCTTGAGCAGGGCATTTGAAACATTAAACAAACAATTCAGGAGGCTCTTGAGTATGGAACCTTGTGATAATTATCATCACTAAAACCAGAAGTAAATTTTAAAATGTTTTAAATTGGGGGCATACTTGGAATTATTTCTATTAATTCTCCTTAGCCATCTCCTCATTTGAGAGTACTATATATGTAAAAAAAGATAAATTACTGAATAAAATTCAAGTTCACAATTCTTGTACTGACATCTTTGTTCACCAAGGTCTTTGTGCTTTCATACTCAATTGCCCCTTTCTATATTGTGGACCTGTATATACTTGTATCTTCTGTACAGATGAAAACTCTGGTTTCAGAAGCTAACATAATTAATTCATATATATATATATATATATATATATATATATATATATATATAT
>VMDO01010609.1:0-70726 GCA_007922755.1 Pedetes capensis | reverse complement strand
AAAAAAAAAAAAAAAAAAAAAAAAAAAGAAAGAAAAAGAAAAAGAAAAGAAAAAAAAAGAAAAAGAAATAATGCCATTTGCAACAAAATGGATGGAATTGGAGAAAATTATGTTAAGTGAATGAACAAAGCTTAGAAAGAGAAACACCACATGTTCTCACTCATATGTGGGAGCTGAATCAAAATTATAAGAAGGAAAAAATCCTATACAAAGGTCGGATCATAATAAAAGAAAAAAAAAGCTAAGAATGGTATTATTATAGATGGTCTAGAAAATGCATGTAATAGTTTTGACAAGGGAAAAAGAGAGTTCACTACAGAAAAAGTTTTTATCTTAAACAGAACTGAAACCCAAGGATATCCAGAAAAATATTGCCATCAAAAGACAAGTAAATGGTAGAGAAATCTTTGATGGGGGTGGGGTGGGGTGAGGAAGCACACAAGAGGATAAGGGGGAACGTATATGAATAATGTACAACAAAATGCATATATGGAAATGTCACAATGAAAAGCATGTCAGAATGAATCACATTAAGGTGTATATTAAAATTTTTCAATTACAAAAAAAAAGAAAAAGAAAAAAAAGAATCCCATTGCTCTGGAAATTTTACCAAGAATTGACAAATGGGATTAAGATCACATGAAATTTAAAGATCTTCTGTACAGCAAAGGAAACAATCAACAGAGTTAAAGAGTCCACTGAATGGGAAAAAATCTTCTCATCCTACACATCTGACAGAGGACTAATTTCTAGAATTTACAAAGAACTCAAGAAAGCAAATCAAATGAAAGTAGAACAGTTTGTGCAGAGGAATGGGATCAATAAGAAGAGGGAGAGGGACATGAGAGAGTAATGGAGGGTGAATACAAGCAATGTACAATGATGTGCATAAATGGAAACATCATAATGAAGCCCACTAATCTGTACACTAACTAAAAAGTTATTAGTAAAAAAATCAGTTTAAATTAAAGAAAAGAATTATATATTTCTTTACAACAATGATATCAGTGGACAATGTCAGGTGTTGTTAGGCATATGGGTAGATCAAAAGCCACTTTGACAATTATTGCGAATACAGATTGGTGTAGTAATTCTGGAAATAAATTTTGTAGTTCTTGGTTAAAAAATTTAAGAATACAGTATATGTATCTCTGATAAAGTAATATCTCCCAGGGAACTCATCACTTATATCTATAAAGATACCTGGAATTTCATCAGAATTTCATCTGTGATAGTTGAGAGTTGGGAGAAATACAGATATCCATCTATGGATATACAGAATGTATAGATGCATGTTATGTGGAATTCTATGAGGCAGGTTAAAAGACTGGTTGTAAATAATAGTATTGACAGATTTCAGAAATAGTCATAAGTGAAAAATGTAACTAATACATCTAGCACGCTATTCAGTTTCTACCAGATAAAACCACATGCAGACTTCTGGTTGTGGACAAGGGGAGGAGACTCATCTCTTGGTAATGCACAAAGGGATGAGACTCATTTCTTCTGCTCTTCCAAAGTACAACTGTATCTCTGTGCATAAAACAACTAGCATAAGAGAATTCTGAAAGAGCATAAAGGAAGGTAAATTGGCTAGTAACTTCAAGGTTTGAGGTATGACCTCAAGATCTGAGGTATGACATGGTGATGAGTTCCTTGGGTTTTCTTTTTATGTCCCATATATTCCAGATTGGATGAGATATTGCCCTGTAGAAGTACCCTGCAACATCCAACAGGTGCTAATCAAAAGTTTCAAGAAAAAGCTACTTTCTCTAGCCAAAGGACAGGAAAGAGGTGCCCTAATAGGAAGAAATCTTTATGATAACATGTACCCTATCCCAGTAGATACCATGGATGTCTTCTTCCCATGGAAAGTCAACAGAAATGAAGTGGAAGTCTGGATTCTGATATCCCATCTGGTGGTAGCAGATGGCCCAAGACAGTGTTCTTCTTCCTCACTGGTGTGGTACCAGCAGAGACCATTTGGGGAGTCTGAACTTCTACCTCCAACTGAGGCAGTTGGCCCTGGGGTAGTATGGCAGGGGCAGATGGTCCAGGGTGATATTTTCCTCTTCTGTTGGCAAGATATTAGTAAAGGTTGATTGGGGAGTATGGATTTCCACCCTCAGTGAGATCAGTTGGTTTGGGAGATAGCTCTTGCCTCCTGCCTGCATGCTGTCAGCAGAAACTGAGTAGACCCTCTGAACTTCCATGCCCTGCACAGCATTGCCTTGAGTGCCCCATCATCCTCCCAACTAGAAGTTTTGAAGAAGATCAGGAGAGGAAGAAGCTGGAAAAGGAATGCTTTTTAAAACTACATAAGAAATCCTTGGTAGATCTTGACAAACTCATGTGTGAAATAGATGAGAATAAAAACAATAAAGTATTCAAGAAGTGAGTTGCAGTATGGAACATCACCTAGGTTTCCAGAGTAGTTTCCTGGTAGTCTATAAATGAAGCAGACTACCATAACTAAACTGTCGCTGAAACCACAGCCCATGAGCTGCATGCAAAACTTAGAACAGAACAACTACTTGGTAAAATGAAAGATTTAATAGGATCCTTTGGATAACATAATATCCAAAGATAGAGGAAACATGAAAAATTACTGTTCATGCCAGGAACCAAAAATAAATAAATAAATAACAACTTGAATGAGAAAAGGCAATTAATAGATGGCAGCAGTGTGACTCAGATATTGGAGACATCTGATAAGGAGTTAAAAATGCTACAATGAGAGGTGGGGATGAAGGTCAATGTCTTTGCCTAGCATGAGTGATGCTGTGGGTTCAATCCTGAGCACTGGGAAAAAATGTTTCAAAGAACAATGATGTTTTTTGCTGATGTAGAAAATCCCATCCTAAAATTCATATGTAATTTCCAGGAACCCTGAAGAGCCAAAACAACCTTGGTGGTGGTGGGGGGGTGTGTGTGCAAGGAAGTTGCGCAGGGGTGTTGTGGAGCACACCTATAATCTTAGCTACAAAGGAGGTAGAGACAGGAGGATGCAAGTAGAAGGGCAGAGGCAGCCTAACCAACTTCCTGTTAGGTGATGTCAAGTCAGGTCCAACTCATAGCGACCCTATGTACAGCAGAATAAAACACTCCCCAATTCTGTGCCAGGTACACCATCTTATTTATGTTTAAGCCTACTGTTACAGACACTGTATCAATCCATTGGTTGAGGGTTTTCCTTTTTTTGTTGACCTGCCACTCTCCCAAACATGACGTCCTTCACTCTCCCAAACATGATGTCCTTCTCCAGGATTGGTCCCTCCTGACTACATGTCTAAAATACATCAGACACAGTACAGCCACTCTTGCTTCCAAGAAGCACTCTGGTTGCACTTTTTCTAGAACAGATCTGTTGGTTCTTTTGGCGGTCCATGGTATATTCAATATCCATCTCCAGCACTATAATTCAAAAGCATCAATTCTTCTTCTGTCTCTCTTGTTCAATATCTAGCTTTCACAAACATGATGCAACAGAAAATACCATGGCATGAGTCAGGTGCACCTTTGTCTTCAATATGACATTTTACTTTTCAGCACCTTAAAGAGATCTTTTCCCACAGCTTTTCCCAAAGCAATGTGTCTTTTGACACATTTTGATTTTTTGACTGTTGCTTCCACAGATACTGATTGTAGAACCAAGTAAAGCAAAATCGTGGACAACCTCAATCTTCTCTCCATTTATTGTGAAGTTGCATATTGACCCAGTTGTAGGGATTTTTGTTTTGTTGATGTTGAGTCACAATCCATACTAAAAGCTATGTTCTTTGATCTTCATCAGTAATTGTTTCAAATCCTCTTCACTTTCAGTAAGCAGAGTGGTGTTATCTGCATAATGCAGGCTGTTAATCAGTCCTTCTCCAGCCTGATGCCTCATTCTTCTTCATAAAGTCCAGCTTCTGAGATTATTTGCTCAGCATAGAAATTGAAGAGATATGGTAAAAGGACACAGCCCTGACACACACCTTTCTTGACTTTAAACCAAGCACTGTTTCCTTATTCTGTTCAAATGACTGCCTCTGGTTCCATGTACAGATTCCTCATGAGTACAATTAGGTGCTCTGGTATTCCCATTTTTCACAGTGTTATCCATAATTTATTATGATCCACACAATCAAATGCCTTTGCATAGTTGATAAAACATAGACATCTTTCTGATATTCTCTGCTTTCAACTAATATCCATCTGCCCAACTTAGTAAGACCTTGTCTCTCTCTCTCTCTCTCTCTCTCTCTCTCTCTCACACACACAAAAAAAAAAAAGGAAAATTGAGCTGGGATTGCAACTTAGTGGTAGAGCTCTTGCTTAGCATGTGGGAAGCCCTGGGTTTAATCTCCCAGTATTAAAAAACAAAAAAGCCCAAAAATAAAAAAACAAAGCTGAAAGACTTATACCTTTTGATTTCAAAACTTACTATAAGGCTATAGTACTTACAACAGGGTGGTTCTGGGATAAAGTCAGACATATAGACCATGGGATAGAACAGAGAGCCCAGAAAGAAACCTGTATGTACACAATAGTCCCCACAAACTCATTGTTTTGCTTTCTGCAGTTTCAGTTACCCATCGTCAACCTTAGTAAAAATGGAAATAATGTAACTTATTCCCAATGTTCTTGGGAATGTTAAAAGGGAATAATATAAGATAAAGTAGTTAATATAATGCCTAGCACATTGTTGTTGTTAGGTGCTGTCGAAGTCATGTCTGACTCATAGCGACCCTCATAGGGTTTTCAATGGCAGATTGTTTCGGGATTGCCTTGGGAGTGAGTGGGTTGCCATATCCTTCTCCCATTTTTGCGGTGCTGGGAATCGAACTCAGGACCTCAGAGACTGCAGAGCGGTGTTCTACCAACTGAGCTAAATCCCAGCCTGCCAAGCACATAGTGAACACTCAATTCTTGGCAATTAATATTATAAATATCATTATTATAAACTGCAACCATCAATATTACCTTTAAAATTGGCTGACAGAAAATACAAAATTTCATCTTTCATCTGGTAACTAAAACTTGGTGAGTTAGGAATCTTTTTCATTGTTATATTCTGAGGTTTTACACACAAATATTTGCAAAGTAAATAAATGATTACAGTTGGGTATGGTGGCACACGCCTGTAATCCCAATGACTGGAGAGGCAGAGGCAGGAGGATTGCAAATTCGAGATCAGAGGCAGTCTGTGTAATTTTTAGCAAAACTCTGTCTCAAAAAGTTAAAAAACAAACAAACAAACAACAACAACAACAAAAAACCCTTGGTTTGGAGGTTCAGCTCAGTGGTCCAGCACTTGCAAAGCATGCAAGTGCAAGGTCCTAGTTCAATTCCCCACTACTGCAAAAAAAAAAAAAAAAAAAAAAAAAAAAAAAAAAGATTAAAAAAAATTACAAGGCTTAATTTCACAACATCAGTAAACCTTTACCTTGAAGTTACATACCTTCATCCTTCATGTTCCGATCTATCTGTGGACCAGCATTCCTTTCTCGGAACTGTATGACCTGCATGTGTCTCTGCATAGCTTCTTGTATTACTTCAAACAATGGTTGATCCTGTTTGAGACATTGTGTACGTTACCTGTGTTAGAAATTACATTCTTCTAGCCAGGCGTGGTGGCACATACCTGTAATCCCAGTGGTTTGGGAGGCAGAGGCAGGAGGATTGCAAGTTCAAGACCAGAGGCAGTCTGCGAAACTTAGCAAGACCCTGTCTCAAAAAGTTAAAAAAAAAATGGGCTAAGGGTGCATCTCAGTGGTCCAGCACTTGCACAGCATGCAAGTGCGGGGCCCTGGGTTCAATGCCATGTACCAACAACAACAACAACAACAAAATATATATATATATATATATATATATATATATATATATATATATATATATATATATATATATATATATATATATATATATATATATATATTCTTCTTATCTCCCCCCAAATCAAGGCTTTGAGCTCATGAAAAATTATATTCAGGTTCAGGTATAGGTCTAATATGTTAAAATTTAGAGGGCTTAGGTTTGGGTTTTAATCCTGTGTGTAGATAGCAGGGCTTCAAACCAAACTTGAACTCAAACTCTGAACCTATTCCAGTTTAAGCATTAAAACATTTTTTCTGAACCCAAACCTGTACCCAAACCCAATAAAAAAATTAGGTTTGGGTTCAGGTTATTTATTTATTTATTTATTGGTACTTAGAGGTTGAACCCAGGGCCTTGTACATACTTTGCAAGGGCTCTACCACTGGGCTGTACCCTCAGCCCAGCCCATGTTTCCCTAGGTACTGGGAGTTGAACCCAGGGCCTCGTGCTTGCATGCTTTGCAAGTGCTGGATCACTGAGCTGCACCCCCAGCCCTTTTTTTTTTTTTTTTTCCACTTTTTGAGACAGGTCTGGCTAAATTACACAGACTGCCTCTGGTCTCAAACTTGTGATCCTCCTGCCTCTGCCTCCTAAGCCGCTGGGATTATTGATGTTCGCCACCGTGCCTGGCTGGGTTTAGCTTTTAATGCATGTTGTTTTGGTTGTTGTTATTGTTGCTGTTGTTGTTTTTTACTAGGTATCATTAGCTATTTAAAAATTAATTGAAAAATTTTGTCTATCTACATATAGGATTAAAATTTTAAACCCAAACCTGAACTGAACCTGAGCCCTCTAAATTTTAACATATTAAAACTGCACCTGAACCTGACCCCAGTTTTTCATGGGTTTGAAGCTTTGTCCCAAATCCCTCAACTGAAGTAATGTGAAAATATATACTTTCCTTTGAAGGGAGAAATTTTAGGTCAGAGAAAGAAGTGGCTGATATGCATAAAGTAACATGGTTTGGCACACACTTATTTAACATTACTAGTTTTTAATATTCAGATTTGTGACAGGAAATAATTTGTAATTTTGCTGATCTGTGAAAACAAACCTAGTGAGCTTATATAGTTTCTATTAGAGTAATAAATAATAAATATATTTAGCATGTCATCCAGCATCTACATTTTAAATTGGCATTGCTGTTTATACTCATCTGCATACATGGATAACAGGGATAAATTATGTGCAAAAGGGGTACTCTCAAATTTGGGAATCTATCATGACTTTAGAAAATATCCCTAGAGAATGTAAAAAGCCCATAAATAATTTTTTTGTCCATATAAATAACAAATGTGCTATTCAGGATGACATATAGGAAGATGTATAATTATATTTTTAAAAATAAGGTGAAGTGTTGGGCATGGTGGTGCACACCTTGTAATTCTAGCAACTTGGAAGGTGGAGGCAAGTTCAAGGCCAAAGGCAACCTGTGTCACTTAGGAGACTCTGACTGAAAATCAAAATTAAAAAATGGGCTGGAGGTGCAGCTCAGTGGTAGAGTGCTTGCAAAGTATGTGTGAGGCCTTGAGTTCAACAACCAAGAACTGCAAATAATAAATAAATATAAGATGAAGCATGTTAGAAGCAAAATGTTCAGAGCCCTTAAGCTTAATTGTATTCTATTTGTAAACCTCTGAATAAAATTAAAAATCTATCATATAAAATTTCTGCAAGTAATTATACAGTTATGAAGAATTTTAAAGATGCTATGGAAATTTTTTGGTAAACTGTGAGATTATATAGTTATATGCAAAATAAACATCTGCCTGATAACATTAGTCCATAGTCATATAGCTGAAATGTTATCAGTTGACAACAGAAGATAGTTGAAAAAATTGGGGGGCAAATGTTTCTTAATATAAACATCATAGGGAAATATACTTAACCCCTCAAGTAGCTTTCAGCCCCACTCCTACTCCAAGTTATATACCAAACAAATCATAAAAGCAGATCAGAAGTGGTAAAAGATATTATTATTGTATATTCTTGATTGGGAAAAAAACGGTCAAAAATTTCTATCCATTCACCATTGTTCATAAGATAAACTCAACTCTCTGGACTGGTTGTTAAGGTCCTCCACACCCTGCTTCACCCATTCCAAAGTATCTCACTATTATACAGATATCCCACACAAAGAGTCAAACTAGCCTGAGCAGTATGTCCTAAACTGTGCTTCAATTCAATG
Organism: Pedetes capensis; assembly: GCA_007922755.1. Taxonomy (NCBI): domain Eukaryota; kingdom Metazoa; phylum Chordata; class Mammalia; order Rodentia; family Pedetidae; genus Pedetes; species Pedetes capensis. The sequence goes on along the minus strand of VMDO01010609.1, from coordinate 62,676 downwards.
TGCTTTATTATTCTTTTCATCTTTGTTGGGGGGGATGGGGTGGGGAGAGAGACAAAAAGCTGGGGACTGAGCCCAGGTCATTGCACACAGTAGGCAAGTGCTCTAACACTGAGCTACTTTCTCAGTCTTCCTTTTGTCTTTAATGTCTCTCCCATCTCTCCTGAAATTCTGTGTACCTTTTAAAACTCAGGTTATAATTTTAGCTACTTTCTAAAGTTGTCCCTGGGACATACCTGCTAGTTCTCGCTCCCTTTAATGAGACTGTCTAGTACTTCCTCTACGTCTTTTTGCAATGGCCATATTTATGTAACTTATACATCATCTTTTCTACCATGTGTGTTCTCTTTGGGCAAGGAGTGGGTCTTATCTCTGCACTGTCTCATAGTACCAGCAGATGCTCAATAAATATTGATATTTGAATAATTCTTAAGATTTGGATTCTTAACTATAGTTTAGATTAGAAAATAAAAGTCATATTTCAGAAAAACTCATATAAAATTATATTTTACATTAGGAAATGAAAGTCATATTTCAGGAAAATTACTTTAAGAAGTGATCTTTACCATTGTGCCAGCAGGCAAAGGAGCAGAATCATCTGTTGGATACATTCTGGAGACTGGGCACTTGAGAATGTTTAGACCATTGGGAACCATTTTACAGTAATCCTGAATGCACTGCAGCCACCACCACACAGCATCCCGACAGTTGTATCTGGCATGAGTTCCTTCACCAAGGAGATTAGGAATGAGCCCATGGCGCAGGGTACCAGCAAATGCTAAAATAATATTCCTAAAACAACAGAATTAAGTGGATCATTTGAAATGAAAACAATCACTTAATAATTAAAGACAAAAAATGGTCACTTTTGGTGAATATATTTTGGATGCATTGTCTTATCTGCCCTATTTCTTCATGTGTTTTTGTAGAAAGTTGTCATAATATTATAGAAAAAGTACTAAATTAAAAGTTAGAAATCTAAGCCAGGTGTGTTGGCTGATTACATGCCTATAATCCCAGTGACTTGAGAGGCGGAGGCAGGAGGATCACAAGTTCGAGACCAGAGGTAGTCTGCGTAATTTAGTGAGACCTTGTCTTAAAAAGTAAAAAAAAAATGGGCTGAGGGTGCAGCTCAGTGGTACTGCACTTGCAAAGCACACAAGTGCAAGGCCTTGGTTTCAACCCCCAGTATCACCAAAAAAAAAAAAAAAAAAAAAAAAAAGAAAGAAAGAAAGAAAGAAAGAAATCTAGACTCTCCTTGGCTTTTACTCTAACAATTTCAGTGACTTACTCTCTGGCAGTTTTTCATCTTTGGAGTCAGGGACTGGGCTGGGTGATATTTAAGGTCCCTCATAGCTCTAGATTCTCCTTTCAAAATATACAGCATTTCAAAATCGAAAAAACTAACTGACATAAACTTTATTATTTTAAATAGTAAATATCTGGAGCAAAGCAAATATAGAAGAAAACAAATGTGTAGAACCTTACCTTGAAAAACATATCTCATATTAAAAACTGGTAGAAGACAATTTTCTTTTAAAGTGTTATTCTATTATAAAATCCCAAATGAGAACTTAGTTTGTAAGACAGGATAGCATTCATTCTAGAAAGGGCATGAAATTAGGGGGAAAAAAAAAAGGCCCAAGGTCTGATTCCTAGCTTTGCCATCTGTGTGACCTTGGAAGAAGTAATTTAAAATATCTAGGCTTTAGTGTTTTTTAGTGAAACCATTCACAAATTGTATTAATTCTATGTCTCAACTTAATGTCCATTTCTAAAAGTACAATTAGAACTTTTCTTTTCTTTTCAATTAGTTTTATTTGGTCCTGAAAATGTTTGAGTCTTTATCCCTTTTGCATTAATTACTGTTTACTAACTTTTAGCCTGCAGCTGTACCACTGTGGCATCCAATCCATCAGATCTCTGAAGCTAAGTAGGGTCAGGCCTGGTTGGTACTCAGATGGGAGACCACCTGGAAACACCAGATATTGTAGGCTTGGGAGAAGGACCTGGCAACCCACTCCCAAAAAAACAATAAGCCATTGAAAACCCTATGAATAGCAGAGAAGCACTAACAATACTGTTTCGCCTGTTGTACGTAGGGTCCCTATGAGTTAGACACCGACTAGACAGCACCTAGTAACAGCAAACTGCCTTTTAAGTTTTAAATTTTAAAAACATTTGTTGTTGTTAGGTGCTCTTGAGTTGGGTCTGACTCATAGCGACCCTCATGGGGTTTTCAATGGCTGGTTATTTGGGAATTGCTTTGGGAGTGGATGGCCATGCCTTCTTCAATTTTTGTGGTGCTGGGGATCAATCCTGGGTCCTCAGACAGTGTGCAACAGCACTCTACCCACTGAGCTAAAACCCAGCTGTTAAAAACATTACTGTACATCAGATCTTTGAAACCAGATATTGGTTTATTTATTTCTAAAACACCCAACACTTCTTGCCATAACAATTTTGAAAACCATACACACACAACTCCATAATTAATAGGCCAAATTTTATCCCATTATACAATTTACCATCTGATCTCTGTAATATGGTTCTGTCATTTAAAATATACTACTTAAATCTAATTTTTACATTTTATTTTTTTCTATTCACAAAGAAAAAGCTCCACTCCATCTTTTATTTTTTTGAAAATTCCTGACATTAAAGAACAGAAGCGTATTAATATTCCACTCTTACATTTCCATGACAAATAGAAAAATTCATGAACCCCTCCCAAACCCCCATCAAAAAAAAAAAAAAAAAAAGAGGGGCAGGGAGAAGTGTATAAAATAATGGATCTCAGAATTAACAGCTGAACAGAGAAAGAAATTTAAATGCTTTAATTTAAAAGTCCTGAGGGGATGATAAAGTATATAAAAACTGAAATTTTACAAACTATTTAAAACCTGGAATTGCTAACTATACAGAAACTATACAGATGGATCATGAATGGTCGAGGTGAAGCGTAAAGCGGGATAATGGATGAATGTGCATTGTTCTAACTGCTCCTTGTGCTACCTGTCTCTGAGGAAAGCCTAACATTGATTAGATATTAAGCCAAGCTAATGCTGGCAGCAGATCCAGTGATGGTAACCTGCCTATCACTAGATCCTTCCACTGGGTATGCACTTTTGTTTTCGCCCCAGACACCTGATAGATCTCATTGATTTTGGTGCCTCGATGCCAGATTATGGAACCAATCATATAATTTGTAATGGTGAGTTCATGTGAAGTAGTGTGAGTAGATGCATCTAAACCAGCACTGAATCTGGGGTTGCCATGTGTCATGAGATAGTAAGACTGCTGCGTTGCCAATTGGTGTAGCTTGGTGGACTCTGTAGGTGGTCCTTCTATATCAGGGTTGAGGTATATGGACAAGGCAGTGTGGGGAAAGCTCGCACTATTGCTGCCCGTGCTGTACCTACCCTGACCATCTGCAAAGACATCTGGAGAACTTGATGCCTTGGTTCTGTAAGGGATAGTCATGCCCTTTGGGAGAGACTCCAACATAGCCACACAGATCTGTTTGACATATTCAATGATGGATTGTGGAATGCCAGGAAAAGTGATGGCTCACTCAGTTGAGTTGGGGAGCAGATTCCCTGCCACTTGGACCTGACCCCTGTGCCCTCTCCTATTTCCTTGATCTTGTAATCACCTTTTCTAATGAAAGAACCACATTGACTAGCAGAGAACGCCAGCTGTAGGGCCTATTGGGGCTATACTTTTGGTCACAGAACTGCTGATGTCCTCTTCCAGTTTGTCAATGATCACAGCAAATGCTTTGAAGATGGCATTAGTGGGTCCAGCCAAAGTGATAATTCTCTCACGAAAATTTCCTTCTGAGATGTTGATACATGCACCCACTCTCCTATGGAGTTTAACCAATTTTCCTTTCTTTCTGATGATATTGCCTATTTATTTTCCTTGCATAAGTAGCTGGATGGTGATAGCGACATTTAATCCACCTTCAAATGTACCAGTGTCCATGTCAAACAGTACTGTGGGGAGCTGGACTTTGATTGCTCAAGTCTTTGGTCACTGGTGGGGGTAAAAGCCAAAAACTGCACGCATGAAGCAACTGAGGGGAAAAGAGGAAGAGGAAGAGGGAAAGACACCCTGGCACAGGTGAAGAGCAGGTGGAGGGCAGAGGCTGTAGCTGCTCTGGCTTCTGCCTCTGCTGGTCTGGGTTAATTTTTACATTTTAAAAATTATCTTCACTCAGCTGAGCACCATCGTGCAGACCTGTAATCTCAGTGATTTAGGAGGCAGAGGCAGGAGGATCACGAGTTTAAGGCCAGAGGCAGCCTGTGTGACTTAATGAGACCCTGACTCAACATAGGAAATTAAAAAGGGGCTGGGGTGCAGCTCAGTGATAGAGCACTTGCCAAGTATGCTCAAGGCCCTGGGTTCAGCCCCCGAGTATCGCCAACAAACAAACAACAACAACAACAACAACAAACAAAACAAAACTTCAGTAGTGTTTAAGTATATTTCCTGTGGAGTTATTTCTGAGCATGTTATTTTTCAGAATGTGGGGGGGGGGGGGAAATATATATATATATGGCCTGCAGCTGTAGCCCTGTGGCATCCGATCCCGTCAGATCTCGGAAGCTAAGCAGGGTCAGGCCTGGTTAGTACCTGGATGGGAGACTGCCTGGGAACACCAGAAGCTGTAGGCTTGGGAGAAGGACCTGGCAACCCTCTCCCAAAAATCAATCTGCCATTGAAAACCCTATGAACAGCAGAGAAGCACTGACAATAGTGTTTCCCCTGTTGTACACAGGGTCGCTATGAGTTGGATACCAACTCGACGGCACCTAACAACAACAACAACAATATATATACACATATACACACACACACACACACACACACACATATATATATACATATATAGTGCATTTAAAGTCTGTTTTCTGATACTTTATGGATATACTTGTAAAGTTTTTGTACAATTTTGTAATAATGTAGTCGCCTCTAAATTTATTTTTTAAAAAGCATATGTTAATAGTAAGTGAAAGCATTTTAAGGAACTTTCATATTTTTTGCACTTGTCATTCCAACTGTTTTCACCCTATATGCCCACACCATTCCTTTCACAGAAGGCAAGGGACCTAGGGACAATTTTACCAAAGTAGCAATCAAACCGAGAAGCCTGTATTATCATGCTTTTCAAAGTAAATTCATTTAACAGTTAAAAAGCCAATTTGAATGACTAGTTGAAGCTGCCTCAGTACTTTTGGTATTCTTGTGCCCATGGTGGACTACAAACACTGTATCATGTTAGGGAAAAGTGAAAACAGCAATTAAACTTTCAGAAAGACACTGGCTTTACTACAGTGATGTGGCCCTAAACTGCAGTATCATCACTAATAATGATGTCACATTGTAACTACTGATACCTAAACTATAGTGTACAAATATGCCTCAAAGGTTTTAATAGAATTTAGCTTTTGCTTAATGTCTTTTCCTACTAAAACTAAACAAAAAACTCAAGGTTAAAAGCACTTAATAAACTTACAGACTTGAAAAATTAGACACTTCAGATAGGCAATAAACTTAGTATTATGAAGGAAATATATTCCAAATTTCAAAGATTTGGCAAGTTCTGTGGAACATCTTTCATCAGTTAGATGGGAGTTTTCAAACTGCATGATCTTCTGCCAGGCAGCACTGGGTGACATTTGCTGATCTGAAGTCAAATCCATTTTCAGACATGTCATGGTGGTACAATAATGGTGGGATGATAAATCATGCAGGCTGGTTTTGTATACTGAGTTTTTGGATGGTAGCAGGGATGTTGCATTTTCTTATAAACTGAAAAGTAATGGGAGAGCTGACCACTAGAAGATGCTGTTGGTGTTGTAACTGCTGATTTTGGAGGTAGTACTGGAATTTTTTTACTCATATGAATGAAGGGGCAGTCTGGTTTAGTATATTTTCATCATATCTACCATTTGGATGAAAAAAGCATTTTTCAGCAAATTTACAAGTGGGGATGGTTTTGCAAGGTGACATGGGATGATGGCATGCACACTTGTCCCCGTTTTCACAAGCAGGCCGGCACCTGTAGTGCTTCAAAAGCCTTTCTGGTTTTGTGCCATACTCAGTTCACTCATCTCAACATTGGAAAAGCTACTATATGGGTTCTCAAGCTGCCTGCTCATCAGCTGTATCTACTGTGGGTGGAGGAGACCTCTGAGTTTCTTGTTTGAGGATGTAGTGTGTTTTATGAATTTCATTTCTTCAAAGCACGTGTCTTCCTTTTGATCTGACATGTATTCTGGGAGGCTGGCGACACCATCCAGTGTCAATATTAACTTGGGACTTGCAGGTTTATCTGGTTGGACAAGATCTCGAATCTACATAAATGTGGTGTCCTGAAAGTACCTGAAAGGTATATTCAGTCTTCATCCCTGACCCTTGGTTTGGCATCACTACTATTTCCTCAGACAGCTTTAGCTTCTTTGGAATAAATGTTCTTGTGTTTGCATGGACCATGAGTTCCACGTCATAGTAGTCTTGAGGGGTCTCTAGTTTGCCATTCCTGGGTCAATTTGCTGTCAGGATGACAACTGCCTCTGTTGCATTCCTTGATGTTTTTCTATAGTATCTCTTTTTGTCTCCTCTTCTTTAATGGGGGCACTTGTTTTGGGGGTCCTGCTTTGCCCTAGACAACTTCTGCTAGTAATTCTTACGGAGTTCAAGTTCTGGGAGCAACAGGGTGTTTCTGTGGGACTGCAAAATTGTTGTTGTTGTTGTTGTTGGGTGCCGTTGAGTCGGTATCCGACTCATAGCGACCCTCATAGGGTTTTCAATGGCTGTTTCGGGATTGCCTTGGGAGTGGATTGCCAGGTCCTTCTCCCATTTGTGCGGTGCTGGGAATTGAACTCGGGACCTCAGAGACTGCAGCGCAGCGCTCTACCAATTCTCGTTAGCTTGCTTAGAAGTTAGATGAGAAGGTTTCCTTTCTGGCTTTACTGGCACTGACACATTGCTAGACATGCCTCCTGTCCGGGATACATAATCAACTTCTTCCTCCTCTTCTCCATCAGGAATGAATTTTTTTACTTCAACAACTGAACTTACCATAGGCAAATTTATCTTCCAAAAGCTTCATCCTCAATTTTCATTTTTTCCAAGTTGTTGCTGAAGAAGAGATTGTAAACTTCTTCTAAGCTGTTAAGTACTTCTGGTTCACACAAATGTTCTGTTTCATACACACCTGTCTGTTCTATATATCAAATTGCTTGGCAGTATGAATTATGTTTTCTCCTATTGAAATTGCAAATTGTTTAAATAAGTACTGTTATTTGTATTTCTACTTGCAGGTAGACCACAAATTTTAATAGAAGGGTTTAATAGAAGAACCACATGTAAGTGTCACTATAGTTTTTTTCTGAGATAAGGGATTTTCCTGCACAAAATTTAAAGTCTTCATCAATGAGATAATCTGATTCTACCTTAATATCAATTACATCATCAGAGGGTGCTAGCTCCCTCAGTGGTTTCACTGTTGACATTAATTGGGCTGCAGCTCCATCATCATAAGTCTGTCAGATACTATCGGTTTTCTGTTCTGGTAAACCTATAACAACTCTGGAATCTCTTCAGGTCTAGTGCTAGAAATGGCAAGGGGAGGCACTGCAGCTTCATGCCTTCTCTCATCTCCCCGATTGAAAATGCTTTTGTGTGAGTGGAGGCACGTTGTTATCAAAGAGGGTTCAGTTGTAACATAGTGAAGTTTATTTAATATATCATGAAGGTACACAGTGAATTGACTTATGTTGTTTCCTAGAAATGAACAGATCTTCTGTCATCTGGTCCTCAATTTTCTTATTGGCCACCATCTTTATAATACAATCAGGAAGTTCTTCAACAATCTAAGCTCCTAATTCTTGCAATTTCCCCTTAAGGGTACCCCGAATCCTGTGGCTGATCTATGGGTTCACAATAGAAGCAAGGTGGGGTCAGCACTGTGTGGTCCTGCTTCCATGAAGTATGCCTTGGACTCACACCCTAAAGCCCAGCCATCACAGCCTCCACCACCACTCTGCCCTTCTCCTTGAGAACCAAGAAACTTATCTTCTAAGGTACAAAAGTGTCAGTATGCACAGTGACACTAACAGTTAATAAAAGGGGAGAGTGTTAGCAATTTTAACCATCCAGAACAATGTCATACACATGAAAGTTGAATAAAAAGGTCTCTGATCCATGAATACCTCTACAGAGGGAGGAAGGAGAACCACCTGGGGTGGAAATAGCCATGTGGCCACAAAAATGGTTATCTACGTTTCCCAGCCAACCTCCTAATTGGTTATGGTCAGATTACTGTATTCTGGGCAAGAGAATGTGAATGGGACTGATATATGTTAAGTGAATGGAAAACAGGCTCTCTCGTTCCTTCTTTGAAGGTAGCTCAGCAGTCCTAGAAGATAATAAACACTCAAGGTAGAAGAAACCTATATCCTTGAATCACTATTCCAGAGCTACCTACTGAACTCCCATCAAAGACTATAAGCAGGAAATAAATGTTTGTGAAAAGACATTGAAAAAAGAATGGGCTAGGGGAGCTCAGTGGTAGAGTGCTCAGAAAGCATGCGTGAGGCCCTGGGTTCAACCTCCAAGTACTAAAAAAAAAGTGACATTTGGGAGACTATACATTAATGATGATTAAAAAATGTAGATACTCTTCTAGATCCTTCAACTGTATAATGAATAAACTTCAGATATTTTTCTGATAGCCTAAGAATAAGGTGTCATCTAAATGCTCTTTTGCTAAAAGTTTTAACTTGTAAAGCTGGGTGTCATGGCGCACGCTTGTAATCCCAATGACTCAGGACGGTCAAGTAGGAGGATTGTGAGTTCAAAGACAGAGGCAGCCTATGAAATTTAGAAAAACCTTGTCTCAAAATAAAAAATAAAAAAGGGTTTAGGGGTAGAGCACTTGCCCATCCTGCTCGAGGCTCTGGATTTAACCTCTGCATACTGGAAAAAAATAGTTTTAACTTTTAGGGCAATGCTTTTAAGCTTTAGTCCCATGCTTCTGATAATTACTGGGAGACCTTGTAAAAACAGTTTCTACCTACCGAATCCTACCCCTCTTCATGCCCAGGTTTGGATTCAAGACATCTTACATAGAGACCAAGAATTTACATTTCTAACAAGTTCTCAGATGATGGTAACAATAATGATTTGTGGAACACACTTTGAGTAGAACTGCTATAGAACTTGTTTTTAACCTCCAGCAAATTCATTTATATTATGATGACATAAGAAAGCACCATTTCAAGCTTCGTTGTTGTTAGGAGCTGTCAAGTCAGATCTGACTCATAGTGAACTTAGGTACAACAGAACGAAATACTACCTGACACCGTGCCATGCCCGGCACTCTGTCAGTGCTTCTCTGCTTGCTATTCATAGGGTTTTCAAGGTTGCAAGATATGACAACAAAGATACTGATATGATTCTTTCTATGAGACTCACAGAGCCAGAAATGCATTCATTATACAAGGCAAAACCTTACTACAAAATTTTGTTTTATTGAAATACATCTTCAAATGCTGATGGTAACTTCAAAGATTTTTCCTCCTTTAAAATACTATGATCCTATTAAATAAATATATGAAAAATAAAATTAAAAAACATCTAAGGAAAACATGTCTACAGCCATACCACCCTGGCGTCTGATCCCACCTTCTCGGAAGCTAAGCAGGGTTGGGCATGGTTAATCCTTGGGTGGGAAACCACTTGGGGATACCAGGTCCTGTAGGCTTTGGAGAAGGACCTGGTAGCTCACACAAACAATAATCAGCCATCGAAAACCCTAGGAATAGCTGGGGGTGGTGGCATATGTCTATAATCCCAGCGGCTTGGGAGGCGGAGCCAGGAGGATTGCAAGTTAGAGACCAGAGGAAGTCTATGTAACTTAGCGAGACCCTGTCTCAGGAAGTAAGGAAGAAAAATAAAAGGGCTGGGGGTGCAGCTCAGTGGTCCAGCACTTGCAAAGCATGCAGGCGTGAGGCCCCGGGATCAACCCCCAGCACCACAAAAAAAAAAAAAAAAAGAAAAGAAAACCCTAGGAATAGCAGTGAAGCACTGACATAGTGCTGTATATGGCACAGTGTTGGGTAGTATTTCGTTCTGCTGTATAGAAGGGTCACTCTGAGTTCAACCTGCATCAATAGCACCTAACAGCAACAAACAACAAGGAAAACATACCTTTCAAATGTTGTTGAGAATAGATGGATAAGAAAGTCTGAAGAATACGTAGAAAACAGAGATATAAACTTGCATTGCAACTTTTTAGAGGATATCTTACCTGGCCTCTAAATAACGTCCGGTAACCAGCAGTAAACCTCTAAGTGCAATAAAAGTATCCCTTCCCCAGCAGCGGAAAAGACCAGAAGAAAAATGAGGTAAGCCTAATAGAAAAGACAAAACAGTCATATGTTAATCATAATAATATATGCAAACCTATGAACTCCATTACTATAGAACATTCACACTAAGCCTAAGGTAAGAGGACAAGTTACAAAAGCCTGAAAATCTTCTAAAATTATCTGAAAAATGTATGTTTACACTATGTCAACTTTTGTGGAATAAGATTCTATGGTCCTATGAGATTTTTTTCTTTTTTTTTCAGTGCTGGGGATCAAACACAGGGACTTGTGTATACTCAGCAAGTGCTCTACCATGGAGCTATATCCCCAGCCCTCTTTCTTAAAAAATTAAGGTTTTTTTTTTACCTTATCAGATTATTTTTATTAATATTTTATTTATACATGTTGGTGGGGGTACAGAGTAATAAGTCAGTTGATACATCCATTATGCAAGTATTAATTCAGTATGGCTTACACTTCCATTTCCTTAAAGATTTTTGTTGTTGTTGTTAGGTGCTGTGGAGTCGGTATCCGACTCATAGCGACCCTCATAGGGTTTTCAATGGCTGAGTGCTTCGGGATTGCCTTAAGAGTGGATTGCCAGGCCCTTCTCCCATTTTTGCAGTGCTGGGAATTGAACTCAGGGCCTCAGAGACTGCAGCGCAGCGCTCTACCCACTGAGCTAAATTCCAGCCCACAGAACAATATAAATAAACAAAAAAGTTAGAATTTTAATTAGCATTTATTCTTAAAGGCATCTGTGACCCACCAATATTAGGCAAGTGTTCCACCACCGAGCTACACTTCCAGTCTCAAGAATCAGTACTAGAGATAGATTCCTAGCTGGGCATGGTGGTACATGCCTGTAATCCCAGGAACTCAGGAGATGAAGGCAAGAGGATTGCAAACTGGAGGCCAGAGGCAGCCTATCTAACTTGATGAGACCATGTCTCAAGAAAAAAAGAAATTAAGTAGAGGGTAAAGGTGCAGCTCAGTGATAAAGCACTAGCAAAGTATGCATAAGGCCCTGGGTTCAGCTCCCAAGTACCACTAAAAAACAAAAAGATTCCTAATTGATTTGAATATGTCTTTTAATAGTGATAAACTTTGATTAAATAAATGAAAAGCTTAAAATCATGAGTCTGATGCCTAAGGCAGTCTGCATAACTTAGACCCAATCATCAAATAAAAAATAAAAATAAACAAGGGGCTAGTAGTGCAGCTTAGAGGTAGAGCACTTGCCTAGCATGTGTGAAGCCCTGGGTTCAATGCCCCAGTATTAAAAACAAACAAAAAATTTTAAAAATGTTATGCTCTCACAAAAACTGTTTTTGCAGATGCAAACAAGGATTTCATATGCCATTAACTTGCACATTCCAGGTAACTGCAACCTTTATGCATGAGATAGAATGATTAATGGTTAAAACCTAAAATTTTACTTTTAGATTTAGTTGGTTGCTTTTTAAAATTATTCCCCCCACCACGGGGCTGAGGTTTGAACTCAGGGCCTTGTGCTCTGTTACTGAGCTACATCCCCAGCTCACTTGGTTTCTTATAAAACATTTGAAGAGGCCAGGTGTGGTGGCTTATGCCTGTAATCCCTGCAACTCAGGAGTGGAAGGCAGGAGGATTGCAGGTTAGAGACCAGAGGCAGCCTGTGTAACTTAATGAGACCCTGTCTTAAGATAAAAAAACAAAAATGGGTGGAGGGTGCAGCCCAGTGATGGAGCACTTGCAAAGAACTTGGGTTCAACCCCCAAGTACTGCCAAAATTAAAAAAAAAAAAAAAAAAAGTAGAAGAAATATAATTGTTTTCTGTATTTGTACTAAAAACAATAGTTGAAAGGAAAGTAAAGCAAAGAAACTTAGCTATTAACTCAAAAACAACAATAATAACAGCATAAATATAATAAATATTTTAGGAAGGTAAAAACTGAAGTGGTAAATAAAATGTTTATGGCATTCCTTCATAATTATCTTCAGACCACATAACACTATCTGAAACTATCTTGTTTGTTTGCTATTTTTTGAATGATTGTATCACCTTAGTAGAAAATAAGACCCATGACAATAAAAACCTTTTCTCCCTTTTTTACCACATACATCTATTCACTAAAAATTGTAACGGGTACATAATACATCAATATAAATATTTGTTGAATGAATGAAATAAGACTAATCCAAAAATGTGAATTGAGAAGTGAAAGAACTTGGCTCAGATAAAAGAAAAATCTGGCAATTTCTAAGTGTGCTTCACAATTTAAGTTTCTGCTTGTTGGGTCTTCACTTTCTTGGGGGTTGGACATTAATTTCTTCCATGAAGAAAGATCAAGCTTCACAAAACAAATTTTACTGGATACAAAAGAACACATTGGGTAAGACACAATAACCATGGGAGATCTCAATTTCCTACTTTCGCCAAGAGACAAATCACCAAAGCAATAAATCTACAGAGAAATGATGGACTTCAATGGCACCATAGACCCACTGGACTTTACAGATGTCTACAGAATATACCATCTACCAAATGTGGAATATGCATTTTTCTCAGCACTACATGGAACTTTTTCTAAGATAGACTATACTTTATTCCACAAAAAAATGGCCTTAACAAATACAAAAAAATGGAAATTGTCCACTGTACCTTATCAGATCACAAAGGAATAAAACTAGAACGCAAAAGCAAGAAGATTTTCAGAAATCATACAAATTCATGGAGACTAAATAATACACTGCTGAATGATCAAAGGGTTATGGAAGAAATCAGAGAGGAAATTAAAAAGTCTCTGAAATCAAACTAAGATGAAAATTCATCCTACCAAAATTTACGGGCTACAGCAAAGGGCTGTTCTAAAAGGGAGTTTCACAGCTGTGAGTGCCTTTATGAATAAGGTAGGGAAAGCCCAATTAAATAACTTAATGGCACATTTTAAGGCACTAGGAGGCCAACAACAAGCCAACTCCAGAAGGAGTACTCAGACAGAAATTAAGGTCAAGGCTGACATTGGCCAATAAAAGCTAAAAAGACAACTCAAAGAATTAATGAAATTAAGAGCTGGTTCTTTGAAAAGGTTAATAAAGCAGATGCCCATCCCATTGCCAATCTCACCAAAAGAAAGAAAGAAAAGACCCAAATTGAAAAACTTAGAGATGAAAATGGGGTTATAATCACTGATACCAACAAAATTCAGAAGATCAAGAAACACCTTAAGAAATTATACTCGCCAGAAAACAAAAACAAAGAAGAAATGGAAATGTTCATTAACATGTATGAATTACCAAAGTAAGCTAAGAGGACATCAGCAATTAAAACAGATCCATTACATTCACGAAAATAGAGACAGTAATAAAAACCCTCCCAACAAAGAAAAGCCCAGGCCCTGATGGGTTCACAACAGAATTCTATCAAACCTTCAAAGAAGAATTAATACCTATTCTCCTCAAACTATTTCATAAAGTAGAAAGGGAAGGGGCACTTCCAAACTCATTCTGTGAAGCCAGTATCTGATACCAAATCCAGGCAAGGACACTTGAAAGAAAGAGAACTATAGACTAATTTCCCTGAAGAACACTGATGCAAAAACCCTCGATAAAATTCTGGCAAACCAAATTCAGCAACACATAAAAAAGACCATACACTATGATCAAGTGGGCTTCATTTTACAGATGCAAGGCTGGTTCAACATATGAAAAGCAATCAATGTAATTCAGCTCATCAAGAGCCTTGCAGACAGAAGTCAAAGGCTTTCAAAGGCTGACAAGGCCTTTGACAAAGTACAATATCCTTTCATGGTAAAAGCCCTGAAGAAGATAAGCATAATGGAAAAATACCTCAATATCATAAAGGCCATTTATGATAAACCTATAGCCAATATTATATTAAATGGGGAAAACTGAAATCATTTCCTCTAAGATCAGAGACAAGACAAACATGCCCACTCTCTCCTATCTTATTCAATATTGTGATTAAAGTCTTGACCAAAGCAATTAGACAAGAGAAAGATATTAAAGGGATACAGACAGGTAAAGAAGAGGTCAAATTATCCTTATTTGCAGATGACATGATCCTTTACTTAAAGGATCCCAAAAATTCCTCTAGAAAACTCTTAGAACTAATTAACTCCTTCAGCAAAGTAGAAGGATACAAAATTAACACTCAAAAATCAGTAGCCTTCCTTTACACCTATAGTGAATAGGAGGAGAAGGAGATTAAGGCAATAATCCAATTTATAATAGTCCACAAAAAAATTAAATACTTAGGAATCAATCTAACCAAAGATGCTGAAGACTTCTGCAAGGAAAACTTCAAAACACTAAAGAAAGAAATTTCAGAGGATACTAGAAAACGGAAGGACCTCCCCTGCTCATGGATTGGAAGAATCAATATTGTAAAGATGGCTATACCACCAAACGCAATTTATACATTTAGTGCAATCTCCTCCATTAAAATTCCACTGACAGACTTTGCAGAAAGAGAAAAAATAATCCTAAAATTCATATGGAAACACAAAAGACCATGTGTAGCTTAAACAATCTTAAGTTGCAAAAACAGTGCAGGTGAGATCACAATAGCTAACTTCAAACTATACCACAGATCTGTAATGGCAAGAACAGTTTGGGACTGGCACAAAAATAGGCTTGAAGACCAAGGGAACAGAACTGAAGACTCAGAGATACACCCACTTGATCTTTGACAAAGAGGCTAAGGATGCAAAATAGAGAAAAGACAGCCTCTTCAAAAACTGGTGCTGCGAAAATTGGATATCCATCCATTTGCAGAAAATTGGAAATAGATCTGTATCTCTCAATTTGCATGAGAGTCAACTCAAAATGGATAAGACCTCAACATAAAAACAGAAACCTTAAAACTACTAGAAGAAAAGATAGGAAGGATGCTCCAACACATAGACATAGGAAAGTATTTCCTTAATAAGACTCCAATTGCCCAGGAAATGGCACCAAGAGTTGACAAATGAGATTACATGAAATTAAAAAGCTTCTGTATACCAAAGGAAACAATCAACAGATTTAAGGGAGAGTCCACTGAATGGGAGAAAATCTTTGCATCCTATATATCTGGCAGGGGACTAATTTCTAGAATATACAAAGAACTTAAGAAAGCAAATTCCAAGACAACAGATAACTCAATATGTAAGTAGAATATACAAAGTATATAAGTAGTATTAAGTAGAATATGTAGAAAGTATATAAGTAGTATATAAGTAGAATATACAAAGAACTTAAGAAAGCAAATTCTAAGACAACAGATAACTCAATATATAAGTAGGCAAAGGAAATGAACAGACAGTTCTCAAATGAAGAATTTCAAAGGGCCAAGAAACACATGAAAAAATGCTCAATATCCCTAGCCATTAGGGAAATACAAATTAAAACAACACTGAGATTCTACCTTACTCCAGTAACAATGGTCAAAATCAACAAAACAAATAACAAATGCTGGTGAGGATGTGGAGAAAAAGGAACCCTGTCACACTGCTGGTAGGACTACAAATTACTTTAGCCACTTTGAAAATCAAAATGGAGATACCTTAGAAAACTAAGAATAGAACTGCCATACAAACCAGCTATACTACTCCTGGGAATATACTGAATGGGACATAAATCATTATATCACAGAGACACCTTCATTTCTATAATTAATATATATTTCACAACTGCAAGAATATGGAACTAACCAAGATGGCTATCAACAGAAGAATGGCTAAAAAATGTGGTATATATACACAGTGGAATATTACTCAACAATAAAAAATGAAAAAATATCATTTGCAGCAAAATGGATGGAACTGGAAAACATCCTCTTAAGCAAATGAACCCAGGCCCTAAAAGAGAAATACCATCTGTTCTCACTCATATGTGGAAGCTAAATCTAACTTAAAGGAAGATTTTATATATATATATATATATGTATATATATATATATATGTATATATATGTTTATATATATACACACACACACATATATACATACATACATACATATATACACACACACACATAAATGATCAGTTGGGCTTATCTAAGAAGGGAAAATGAAAGCAGAGTACAAAGAAGGGGGGAAGAGGCTAGTGGTGGGGAGAAGGAGTGGAGGCTGAGGAACGGGGCAAGGAGAAGGGAAATATTTTCTCTCATATGTGGATATTAGACTTCAACAGTCAAACCTTTCTACTTGCATGTCTTTTTTGTGAGTTTATCTATCTATAAATGTTGTTGTTGTTAGGTGCCACCGAGTTGTGTCTGACTCATAGTGACCCTCACAGATGTACATCCTGATTTTGCCATAAGCTCAACTTATGTGATATTTTTCCTGCTATTACCCTTTCTTCTTGTCCCTCCCACTTTTTTTTTTAGTCCATTATCTTTCCCTACTTAAGTCCTGTCTCCTTTCATGATCTATATGTTTTAATAATAAATATATATTGAAGTCTAACATCCACATATGAGAGAAAATATGTGATATTTTTCTGGGTCTGGCTTAATTTGTTCCATTCATTTTCTAGCAAATACCATAATTTTGTCCTTCCTTATGGCTGAATAAAATTCCATGGTGTATATATATCACAATTTCCTTATCCACTCATCTGTTGATGGACACCTAGGTTGATTTCGTTTCTTGGCTATTGTGAATAATGCCGCCATAAACATGGATAAGCAGGTATCTCTAAGGTATATTGATTAATATTTCTTCAGATATATACCCAGGAGTGGGATAGCTGGGTCATATGGCAGTTCTACTTTTAGTTCAAGCAGTTTATCTTTGTTAAAAGTAGAAGCCATCAAATCTCTTGCACTGATGTGAAAATGTTTATATTAACTTTTTGAACTCTAAAAGTATATAACTTATAGATCACATATCTTTGGATTTCTACTTTGTCAATTACTATACTAGTTTATAATTATAATTTTTCTTGGTAATACTATCACCAAAGAAAGGCATTTCCAGCCATTTAAAAATGAACACCTTTCATCCTAAACCTATCTGAAAATCTGAGTATAGTCCTATTTTTTTCCAATATGCATTAGACAAAACACTCCTTTGGGATGCAAGAAGCAAAAGGCAGAACTTCTACTTATATTTATTTATTGTACCTGATAATATTGCTATATAAAGGGTGAGATCACTATTTTATGTTATTAGCTTCTAAAAAGTAGGCTTTAAAACCCAAATCCTTCATATCAGTGTTTTTCCCCCACAACAGCCCAGTTCAATTTCTTAAACATCTCCTTAGATCACAGGCAAATGACATATACCAGAAAGAGATCACAGAGATCAGTTAAGGAAAACCTGAAACACAACTACAAAATTAAAAGAGACTTGATTTTGTTCCTCTTTTAATTTTTTTTTCTTGCTGTGTTAGAGATTAAACCTATGGCCTTGTGTATACTAGGCAAGTACTCTACTACTGAGCAATATCCCCAGCCCTAATAAAATAGTGTTTTGTGAATTTTTATGATCATTTAAAATTAAAAGGTAATTCCTATTTTAGTTGTTGGATATCATGAAGTATTTTCATCTGATATTGCTGTTGTTGTTGTTAGGTGCCGTGAGTCGAATCTGACTCATAGCAACCCTCATAAGATTTTCAATGGCTGACTGTTTCGGGATTGCCTTGGGAGTGGGTTGCCACGTCCTTCTCCCATGTTGGGGTGCTGGGAATCGAACTCGGGACCTCAGAGACTGCAGAGCAGCGCTCTACCAACTGAGCTAAATCCCAGCCCTTCATCTGATATTAGCAGATGCAAATTCAAGGAAATTTAAATTGAACAGAGGGAATGATATAGATAATACTATTATATTACTTTCTTCCTACAATTTTATACATTTCAGTGCAGTTTGGAGAGTTCTAAATTTCAGTGACCTCAAATACCAAATACTTTCTAGAAATGTGCTGGAAATTTATTAAAAAGAAAATTCTCTCCTTTAATCTACTTTGCTTCCTTGGATCTGTTACTTGGTCAGGTTTTTAATCTACTTGTAGGAAAGGTTACCAATAAATCTGGCTGAAAGTATCTGACAGCAATTAGACACATAATAAAAATTAACACCTGTTTTGTGCTTTGTAACTTGTAGTTGTTGTTGTTTGGTGTCACTGAGTTAGGTCCAAATCATAGTGTCCCACATAGAGTTTTCAGTGGCCAATTGCTTCAGGATTGCTTCAGGAGTGGATTGCCATGTCCTTCTCTCATTTTTGTGGTGCTGGGGACCAAACCTGGGTCTTTAGAGAGTGCGGAGTAGTGCTCTACCAACTGAGCTAAACTCCAGCCCTGTAACTTGCAGAGTACCTTTAAATGATCTCTTAGTAATTGCAAGGTTGGGCTTATTTTTAAAAATGGGGGAAAAATATAGGAAAAAGGGTATTAAGCTAAATTTGATCTTAAAAAAAAATACAAAATGTCAACTCCAAGAGCCAGAAAAAATGGGCGGCTATAGAATAATTAACCAACCACAATAAAAAACAAAACAAAACAAAATGAAGCAACAAAAAAAAATCCACCCAAAAACTACATAAATGTGTATTGTAGTTATAATTAAGTAGTAAGTGTTATTATTTTTATGAGTGAGCATCTATGAAATTTTACTTAGCAATAACAAAAAAAATCTTGGATAACATCATGAATTATTTTAAAAAGATCGTTTTCCCATAGGTTTTCCTTTTTGAATACTATTAACTTGCACATGTTAACCCTCTTCAAAATTCCTTACCTGCAGCTAGAGAAGCACAACATTGCTCCTTTTCCTTAGTGCTCTCATTTAGCCTGTATGGTACATCCGGAAGTGAAGGTGAGAGAAGTGGCAGACAAGGGAATTTTCCTACTCCACACATTTGGACTGAACCCAATGAAAGGTGCTTCACAAAGGTTGACCCATTCTGAACAAAGCTGTAACAAAAGTGCTGGACTTTAAAATATTATTTGTAGAAATATTAAACTTTCTAGCAGCCTTATTCCCCCCCCATCAAATGATTTTTCTACACAAGTATGTAAAAATGGTAATATCATTGAAATAAATGTTTAATTCGGCTATATTTGAAAACTGCTCTCGTGATACTTTATCGTAGCTGAGCACTTTAAGTCCATGGCCTAGGGTAAAACAAATGGCAAAGTTGAAGCTTTGTTTTTTCTGAAATGATGCCCAAATTAATTTGGTCATTGATCATGTATACAATTCAATTTGTGGTTTCACTTTACAGAATTTCATTACTAAAAGCAAATTTCATTAATAATAGAATACCTTTTCTTTCAATGGATGAAAAGTGAGAAAAAGAACTATGTATGTATGTCCTAAAAACCGTATTAGCTTTAACAAGTCAATCAATGAACAGAAACAATATAAAACAATTTAATTATCCCCAAATAGGTTTTAATGACTTTACAGAATAGATTTTTAATGCGAAAGTTTATTTTTATACATTCAGACTAAAAGATGCTACCAATTTCCTATCCCCTTGAAAACTTTATCAGCTAATTCTATAACAATTTCTCATGTTTTGGCCTTTAAAAGAGAATGTGTAAAGTGACCCTGCATATAGTTTCCACACAAACATGCCTATTTTCTAAAGCTTTGTTGGATATACCTTGACATCTGCTTCCATGCTATATCCAGAAGAGTGGTGTATGCACCAATTAATATAGCATCAAAGTAACATGGGATAAGATATCGTGGGATCTGCTTCAGGTAGAAGAACATGGCCTGCAACCATTTACCAACCTATTATGATAAAAGAAATTTTAAAAGTTAATTTAATGTGCTTACAGGCTAGGAATATTTTAAGAGGTAAATCTAAACATGCAACTTTGCCATCCAATAATCTATTGACCAGATTTTCATTTACCACAACTAAAAGAAGGTGAAAGGAAGAAAATGGGTCAAGAAAACATGTAAATATTGTATATAACAAGGTATTATAATTCTTAATGTATGCTTGATTATTTTGGACTAGAATATAGCTTTACTTACTTCAGCAATATTTCCTGATCGTGAAATAAGGCGGCCACTGACATAATCAATCATCCAATCTCCAGATCTCAAATTGTCACAAAAAGGATGCCCCAAGTCATTCTTTGGTCTTATTTCTGCCAAAATGGACATTAGTCCTGAAAATTCAGATATTATTGGATTATTGGCCAAGTCAAAATGTTGCCATAGCTGAGGTTATGGCTATGATTTGGGGTGAACACATATGGAGATACATACAAGGCTACCAACACGACAGTGGCACTTAGTATGGTTGGAGATAAAGTGTGGCAGTACTGACTTGAACCAAGATACAAAGGCACATTAAAGGGGATTACCACCACAAAAGTCATGAGTAACTTCTGGAATTTGTCTTTTTGTTTTTTCGTTTTCATTTTAATGTCATAATGTTCAAAGGCAACTGGCATGGCTTCTCTGCTCTTATGCATCAAGGAGAAGAAAATTGATAAGCTTGTATGTTTTTACATTAAAAAGTGGTGGATTCATTAATCTTTAGGCAAGATTTAAGAAAACCATAGAACTGAATTCAGAGAGAACAAAAACTCTTATGCTGATAATAAAAATAATGCTTGCTTTAGGAAGAATCTTTCAAATATAAGACGAGATACTTGGAACTAAACAAAATATCAAAGTGAGGTGTTAGGCACATAATAATTATTAGGCATAATTCTCTATTAGAAGCAATAGAATTCCTATGCCTACACAGCAGACTGTTATTTCAATGGCAGAACAGAGGTACTTTGATCATCACTCAATAAGATAATCATTTCTACCTTTAAAAAATTATTTTGGCTTCACTGACTTTAACTAAATTTATTTAGTAAGTTTAGAATTTAACCAATTTTACTACATATGTGACATTTTTGAGAAACAGTAAATAAATAAATTTAAGATATAGGTTTTTCCCCCCTCAAGGAGATCATAATCTTTGAGAAATTAACCTCAAAATCAAAAAAAAAAAAAAAAAAAAAACCTAGAAAATAAGACACTATAAAATAATGTTCTACACATATATGTCCTAGCACTTTCTGGGCAGGCAAATATTGCTCAGTAAATGTTGGCATCACTGTTGAATAATGGAATGACATGATGAAAAGAGTATTTCAGAAAACAGATCAGATAATGACTAATGGGATGGAATGATTTGTGCAGGAAGTAACGAGGTTGGAAAACTGGTTAGCTGGTTTATAGAAAGGACTCAGTTTTACAATAAGGTGATAACTATGGAAACAAAAAGGACATGTTGTTGTTAGGTGCCGTTGGGTCAAGTAGGACAATGAGCGACCCTACGTACAGTAGATCAAAATACTTCCCGATTCTGTGCAAGGCACACAATCTTATTTATGTTTAAGCCCATAGTTGCAGATACTGTGTCAATCCATCTGGTGGAGGGTTTTCCTTTTTTTTTCGCTGCCCTGCCACTCTCCCAAACATGACGTCTTTCTCCAGGGATTTGTCCCTCCTGACTACATGTCCAAAATATGTAAGAAGCAGTCTAGCCATCCTTGCTTCCAAGGAGCACTCTGGTTGTACTTTTTCTAGGACAGATCTGTTGGTTCTTTTGGCAGTCCGTATATTCAATAGATGCCTCCAGCACCATAATTCAAAAACATCAATTATTTTCCTGTCTACCTTGGTCAATGTCCAGCTTTCACAACCATATGATGCAACTGAAAATATCATTGCATGTGTCAGGCACACCATCGTCTTCAATGTGACATCTTTACTTTTCAATACTCTAAAGAGATCTTTTGCACAGCTTTTCCTGAGCAATGCGTCTTTTGATTTCTTGACGGCTGCTTCCACGGGTGTTGACTGTAGAGCCAAGCAAAGCAAAATCTTGAACAAGTTCAATCTTTTCTCCATTTATTGTGAAGTTGCATACCGACCCAGTTGTAAGGATTTTTATTTTGCTGATGTTTAGTCGTAACCCATACTGAAAGCTATGATCTTTGATCTTCACCAGTAAATGTTTTAAATCCTCTTCACTTTCAGCAAGCAGAGTTGTGTCATCTGCATAATGCAGGTTGTTAATGGGTCTTCCTCCAATCTTGATGTTGCATTCTTCCTCATAAAGTCCAGCTTCTCGGATTATTTGCTCAGCATATAAATTGAAGAGATATGGTGAAAGTATACTGCCCTGACACACACCTTTCACAACTTTAAACCAGGCAGTGTTTCCTTGTTCTATTCAAACAACTGCCTCCTGGTTCATGTACAGATTTCTCATGAGCACAATTAGGTGCTCTGGTATTCCCATTTTCCAAAGTGTTATCCAAAATTTGTTATGATCCACAGAGTTTAATGTCTTTGTAGAGTCAATAAAATATAGATAGACATCTTTTTGATATCTCTGCTTTCAGCTAATACTCTTTTGACATCAACAATGATGCCTCTAGTTCCCCGTCCTCTTCTGAATCCTGCTTGATTTTCCCTCAATTTCCTGTCTATATACTGCTGCAGCCGCTTTTGAATGATCTTTAGTAAAATTTTGCTTGCATGTGATATTAATGATATTGTCCGATAGCTTCCACATTCAGTTGGATCTTCTTTTTTGGGAATAGGCACAAATACAGATCTCTTCCAGTCAGTTGGCCAGGGAGCTGCTATCCAAATTTGTTTGCATAAACATGTTGACACCTCCAGTGCTGCATCTGTCTGTTGAAACATCTCTATTGGTATCCCATCAATTCCTGGAGCCTTGTGTTTCACCAGTTCTTTCAAGGTGGCTTCAATACCATTGGTTCTTCTTCATATGCAATCTCTTGAAATGGTTGGTTATCTACCAATTCTTTTCTGTATAACGACTCTGTATATTCCTTCCATCTTCTTTTGATGTTTCCTGCATCATTTAATATTTTCCCTGTAGAATCTTTCACTATTGCCACTCGAGGCTTCAATTTTTTCTTCACTTCCTTAAGCTTGAGAAACACAGAGCATGTTCTTCCCTTTTGGTTTTCTGCCTCCAGCTCTTTGCACATGTTACTATAATATTTTGCCTGCCTTTTATTTTATTATTATTATTATTTTTTTTTTTTGCTGCCTTTTGAAACCTTCTGTTTAGATCCTTAACTTCATCATGTCTTCCTTTTACTTTAGCTGCTTGACATTCAAGGGCAAGTTCCAGTGTCTCTTTTGACATTTAATTGGTCTTGTCTTTTTTTCTTGTCTTTAATAACCTTTTGCTTTCTTCTTGAATGATATTTTTTATATCATGCCACAACTCATCTGGTCTCCTGTCATTTGTGTCTAATGCATTAAACCTGTTCTTGAGGTGGTCTCTGAAATCAGGTGGGATATATTCAAGGTCATACCTTGGCTCTCGTACACTTGTTCTAATTTTCTTCAGCTTCAGTTTGAACTTGCATATGAGACGTTGATGGTCTGATCCACAATCAGCACCTGGTTTTGTTCTGACATTTGATATAGAACTTTTCCATTGTCTCTTTCCACATATGTAGTCAACTTGGTTCCTGTACGTTCCATCTGGTGAAGCCCATGTGTATACTCACCATTTATGTTGGTGAAAAAATGTATTTCCAACGAGAAGGTCATTGGTCTGGCAAAATTCTATCATGTGATCTCCAGTATCATTTCTGTCACCAAGACCATATTTTCCAACTACTGGGCCTTTTTCTTTGTTTCTAACCTTTGCATTCCAGTCACCAGTAATTATCAGTATGTCCTGATTGCATGTTTGATCTATTTCAGATTGCAGAAGCTGGTAGAAATCTTCCCTTTCTTCATTTGTGGCCTTGGTGGTAGGTGCATAAATTTGAATAATAGTCATATTAACTGGCCTTCCTTGTAGGCATATGGATATTAGTTTATCACTGACAGCTTTGTATTTCAGGACAGATCTTGAGATGTCTTTTTGATCATGAATGCAACCTCATTTCTCTTTAGTCATTCCCAGCATAGTAGACCGTATGATTATCTGACTCAAAATGGCCCATGCTGGTCCATTTTAGCTCACTGATGCCTGGAATGTCAATGTTTATGTGCTCCCTTTCTCTTAATGATTTCTAATTTTCATAGATTCATATTATGGACATTCCATGCTCCAATTATTAATGGGTGTTTACAGTTGTTTCTCCTTATTTTGAGTTGTTCCACATCAGCAAATGGAGATACCTAGGACTTTATTCCATTTCTGTCATCAATGTAGACTCTACTTTGAGGAGACAATTCTTCCCCAGTGTCTTTTGAGTGCCTTCCAACCTAGGGGGCTCATTTTCTTGCACTATATCTGACAGTGTTTCTTTGCTATTCACAGGGATTTCAATGGCTAGTTTTTTCAGGAGTGCTTCATGAGGTACCAGGCCCTACTCCATCTTAGTCTGGAAGCTCAGCTGAAACCTGTCCACCATGGGTGACCCTGCTGGTATCTGAGATACCAATGGCATAAGTTACAGCCTCAAAGCAACACATAAGCCCCCACAGTACAGCAAACTGACAGATGTGTGGGGGAGATAAAACGTACATTCTTCTTTCTCAAGGTACAATCTACTTAGTGGAATTTTATAGCTAACAATTCCTGTGTGTGTGTGTGTATGTGTGTGTGTGTGTGTGTGTGTGTGTGTGTGTGTGGTAATGAAGGGTTGAACCCAGGGTCTCATCCATGCTTTACAAGCACTCTACCACTGAGCTGCACCAATGGCCTACTGGTTTACTCTTTTGTCTTGAGACAGGATCTCTTAAAGTTATGCAGGCTACCTCGGCCCTCAAATTTGTGATCCTCCTGCCTCTACTTCCCAAGTTGCTAGGATCTCAGGCATGCAATCCTGTGCCTACCAGCTAACAATTACTGAGTTCCTACTTTGAGCCAGGTCAAAGTGCTTTTCAGGTATTAACTCATTTAATCCTAACTACTACACAGTTCCCTGTAGCAATACCCCTGCCGTGTCCTATCCCATCATATCTTGGAAGCTAAGCAGGGTCCAACCTAGTTAGTACTTGGATGAGAGACTGCCTGGGAACACCAGGTGCTCTAGGCTTAGAAGAAAGACCTAGCAACTCACTCCCCAAAAAACAATCAACCACTGAAAACCCTATGAATAGCAGAGAAGCACTACAATACAGTTACACCTGTTCTACATAGGGTCGCTATGAGTAGGACACTGACTTGATGGCACCTAACAACAACTACACAGTGAGGCTAGACAGCAATACCTTATCTCAAAAAAAAGTATATATGCAATATAATATATATAATGTATAATATATACACAAATGTATATATAGGAATCCCTGTATATAACCCATCTTACAACTAGTCAACATAATATTTTACGGTAAGTTCTCTTTATAGGATGAAAGACATATGCAATAAAAAGTTGCAAATAAAGATTTCCAATTACATGAAATAGGAAGAAGAATGTATTATATTTACAACCCAGTCCCACCTGGAGCCCAAACAAGCATATTTTGTTTTTTATAAGACAACAACAGGAGTCAAGAAATATTAACTAAGGATAAAGTATATGTAAAAAGTGTACATTAGATGCCGGGCCTGGTGGCGCACGCCTGTAATCCCAGCTGCTTGGGAGGCGGAGGCAGGAGGATTGCAAGTTTGAGACCAGAGGCAGTCTGTATAACTTAGTGAGACCTGTCTCAAAAATAAAATAAAATAAATAAATAAATAAAAATGGGCTGGCGGCACAGTTCAGTGGTCCTGCACTTGCAAAGCATGCAGGCATGAGGCCCTGGGTTCAACCCCAAGTACCGCCAAAAAAAAAAAAAAAAGTATACATGAGTTTAATGAATGACACAAAATAATTCTAGGTAACACATACTGAGTGAGTACTTTGTGACACATCATGATTTTAGTGATTTACATGGATGATCCCATTTAATCCTCACACAGAATTCTGAATTATCCAATATTCTTCCCTTTTTTTTTTTTTTTTTTTTTTCTTTTGAGACAGGATCTCCTATGTATCCCAGGCTGGTCTTGAACTTGGGATCTTCCTGCCTCAGTCTCCCAAGTGCTGGGATTACAAGCATACATCTCCATGCCCAGCTATTATTCACATGTTACTGAGGCAGAAATTAGGGTTCAGAGCTGTTATATTACTTGCCAAAGGTTAATCAACTAATGGACAGTACAGTCATAATATGAACCCATGTGTCACACTTTATACTCATACTGTTTCTATAAAAAGACAGCATATTCCCCAAAAAGAAAAATAAAAAGCTTAGTTATCCTTATACTTGCTTACCCTGAAGACCTGCATACTTCAGGGATGACCAGTTTGGTATATCATAGCATCCCCCACCATCTTCTTGTTCTTCTGTTTCACATCGGTAAAGTATCTGATTTAGGTCACCCAAAGTTAATTTAGAGGCAATCCTAAGAATTAGAAAATAAGACAACTGGCTAAATATACTGAAATTTCACTTGCATAAATAAAACTGAAAGAAAAAAATGTGTATTGTACTCATAAAATGTCTTAGTAATGTATGTTTTAGGAATGTAGCAGTGAAATGTGTTATAAATAATAATAAAAGGACAAAGAAATGCTATAAATTAAATTAGAACTAATATTACTCCCAAACCAAGGAAATAATTAAGTCCCAAATTTTATTTATTAAAAGTACACTGGAAAAACCTTCTGGCTATTATATCCTTACATAACCTTATAAATGTTTTTTAAACTTTCTAGTTCAGATTTAGATTTTTTCCTCTCCTTTATATTCTCTTAAATGCAACATCAAGACCTTTATATGCTTTTCATCTTAAACTCAAAATACTTATCAAAGAACCAGTAAAATGATAATCAAAAAGTTGGCTGGGCATAGTGACACACCCCTGTAATCCTAGTTCTTGGGAGGGTGAGGCAGAAGGATTGCTCTGAGTTCAAAGCAGCCTGTGCTACATACCAAGACTTTGTCTCAAAAAAAAAAAAAAAAAAAAAAAAAAAAACCACCAAAAAAATCAAAGTTAATTATCTGAGAAATCATGTAGTCTCTGCAGTTTTGGTATATCCATCCTGGTACCTTCTCTTTTTTGAGGCTGCTCCCCCTTTCAGTTTGGTTATTTAAGAAACCAGGATTTTCTCCAAGAAAGATGCTTCTTGATAATGGTCAGTCAAAAGTACAACTATTATGACCTCCATTTCTCTGTGTTCAGTTAGCTGTGAGACTATAACAGAATATAACTGAAATAGTATTTTTGGGGGTGTGCTTCTAGTTGCTCAGGTAATTTCATTTTCTGTGAACACAAATCCTCTTGAATGTACTTCCTTTTCTCTCTTTCTGTTCTGTCTCAACTTAGAAAACTGATGTCAGTTGGGCTGTTTGCTCTTTGTCTCAGCCTCCCTCCTCACAGGTACGGTTTATGAATCAAGATTGCCTCAAATAAGCTAGCAATCCCAGCACCAACATGATTTCAGGGCAATATTTTTCAACATGTAGCCAGTGGACTCTTTGCACAAAAATTACCTGGGAAGCTTATTAAAATGCAGGTATTTTGGCCTTGTCTTGAGATTATCTGAGGATTATCTTGAGATAATTGAGGAGGAATGTGCATTTCTACAAGGATTCTGTAGAAGCACATAGTTATTTCACACATTTTTTTTTCCAAATGCAATTACTTTACTGGAATACTAGAATATTTACTAGAATAGTTTGAATTAAGAATTCGTATTCTAAATTATAAAAGGTCTTATAAAAATTAAAGAAAATAGAAAAATGGGCTAATGCCTAAAATGATATTTCACCAAATAGACAAAAAAAAGTTTAACTTAACTAAGTAACAATAATATTTAAAATGAGATATTTTATATATTTTATATTTATCAATTTGGTTACCAATAATGATCAATTACTATGTGTAATGAGTTGTTCTTAGTGTTTTACATAAACAATTCTCACAATTCTCCACGAGAAGCCTTATAATTATACCTATTAGGTAACATGTCCAATGTTACTTCTTATAGCTGGTAAGAGTCTAAAATAGAATTTGAGCCAAGGTAGTCTGGCTACATACATCACGGCCTTAAATTCTACACTGCAATAATATTTATTCAGTATTAGTGTGGACAGACACTCTTACATAGAGCTGAAAATGCTCATTAATATAATCTTTCTGGAGGGGACTTGGCAGTATGTACTTAAAAGCCTCAAATATATGATATAGTCTAAAACAAAATTTCCATTTCTGGAAACTCATCCTTGTACTAATGATAGCAAACATACACCAGGAACTTACTATGTGTCAGACATCATGTTAAGTGCTTTGTGGTATGTGTTACCTGAATTAGTACTTACACAACATATGAGGTAAGTACTATTATAAGCCCCATTTTCCCGATGGGAAACTGAGATGAATAAAGTTCTAAATAACTTGTCCAAGATCATACTGAGAGTGTTGAAACTGAAATTAAACATAGGTCTAAACTTCAAAATCTATGTTCTTTATACTATGTGGTATCACATAACAAGGGAATAATTACCGATTTATGCAAAAAATTAATGTATAAATTGGGCACAATGGCGCATACCTGGAATCCCAGTGACTTGGGAGGTAGAGGCAGGAGGATCGCAGGTTCGAGGCTAGAGGCAGCCTGTGTAACATAGTGAGACTCTGTCTCAAAATGAAAAATAAAAAACGGGCTGGGGGTGCAGTTCAGCAGTGGAGCACTTGCAAAGTACGCATGAGGCTCTGGGTTCAGCCCTTCAGTACCATGAAAAAAAATAAATGTCCCAAAATATACAAAATACCACGTAAGTAGAAGCATTCTAGATGTCCAAAACTAGGAAATGATTAAATAAATTATGGTATAGCTATATAATAGAATTGAGCTGGGATTTAGCTCAGTTGGTAGAGTACTGCTCTGTAGTCTCTGAGGTCCCGAGTTCAATTCCCAGCAGCACAAAAATGGGAGAAGTACGTGGCAATCTACTCCCGAAACAGTCAGCCATTGAAAACCCTGTAAAGGTCACTATGAGTGGGACACGACTTGACGGCACCCAACAACAACAACAAATATAATAGAATATGCTGACATTTTAAAAAATGATGTGATAAAGTGTATGATTTATGCAACTTAGTCTCAAATAGTTCAGAAAAGCCCTGTGTGTGTTTGTGTGTGTATATGCATATGTAGGCATGTATATATCTGTACCTACAGAATGTATAAGCATGAGAAAGCACATATGAAAGTACATACAGAAATTATAAAGCAAGAGGGTAAAATGTGAACAATAGCTGGTGCTGGCATTGCTGATCCTTGGACTATACTTTGAATATTAAGGATAATGAGGACTTTTAAAACTGCTTAAATCAGTCCAATGATAACTCATCAGTTATTAAACTGATAAATGTTTATAAAATAAGGTATACTTACGAAGCAAAAGGGATTTTTAATATAGGATCTGCGTTGTCAACAGCAAGACTCCCAGATTTAAAGTGAGGACTGAATTGTGTCAGATGATTTCGAAGAATTCCAACAGCAACTTGTGCATGAGGATCAAGGCTAACTCTGAATAAAGTTAATAAAAAATGGTTAATTTTTAGAAGTAGTTTATTCAAAGTTTACAGGATATGTAAACTGTTTTAAATGTAAGCTAACAATGTGAACTCTAACATACCTGAATATAATAATACTTCCTGGAGATAAGTTTTCAAATTCTATTTCTTGAATGTATTCATTGGGCCCTTTTGTGGTAACTCCAGCATGTCTAACAATTTTACTTTCATTAAGCTTGAAAAAAATTTATATAAAAAATCCATTCAATAAATAATTTTAATGTTCTCAAAATATTAAACACAGAAGAAAGATGAGAGTCCCAAATACCTGAATATGTTCTCTAATTTCTACTGTGATATCTGGCATTCCATTGATTGAATTCTCATCCTTCCTATAAGGTGTTGTATTTCTCTCAATAGTTCTAGCTTCAAGAACTACTTCTTCAATTTGGCCTAAGAACATATAAAAATTTTAACAAAAAATTATTCCTAGTGTACATTTAAACTTAAATAAGAATACTACTAATGATACTAAAGAATATTAAAAATTGAGTTGGGTGCAGTGGCACATGCTTATAATGTCAGCTACTTGGGAGGCTGAAGCAGAAGGATTGCAAATTCAAAGCATGCCTGGGTTACATAACAAATTTAAGGTCAGCCTGGGGAATTTAACAAGACTCTGTCTCAAAATAAAAGATAAACAAGGGCTCAGGATGTAGCTCAGTGGTAAAGGGGCTGCCTAACACACATATATAAGGCCTGGGGTTCAATCCCTAGTACCCCAAAAAAAAAAAAAAAAGAAAAAGAAAAATTTAAAAAGTAAATAAATAAAACTGAATTCTAACATAACAAAATATAAAATATTAAGTAAGCATTGTGAAAAATTACAATTTTGTACATAAATGGAACTTTTTAAACAGTGATAAGTGACCAAAACAAAACTGGAGACAATCTTGTACAGTGATTGAGTTCTGTAAAAGTAACTATGGAGCTTGAGAGTATAAGTCAGTAGTAAACGTGCCTAACATGCATGAGGCCCTGGGTTCAATCACCAGCTACAAAAAAACACAGAACAAATAAAAGCTACCTTGAACACTAACAAAGACCATACAAAATTATGGAATTTATGAAGTTAAAGAAGTAATGAATATTTAACCATAAACTCTTTAGGTTGATAATTTTTAAAAATTGGAATGATACATTATTTAGTAACCAGCAACAATTATAGAATATGATGATTTTTGTGAGAGTTTGCATTCATTCACTCAATAAACTTGGATAGTTGGCTGTGTGGACATGAGCGTGATATGTTATATTACCTATAAGAATAAGGAAAAAAAGTTAAGCATAATAAAGACACATCTCAAGGATGTGTTTTATAAGTACTAAAGGAGAGACAGACCTCACTTATTCACATATATGTACATCTATATACAAATATAGAAATATAGAAGTATACATACATGTTGTCCAGGGTATAAGAAAAACACATGTTCAGCTTACATATATTAGGAAAACGGAACATATTAAGGTGCAAACAAAAATATTTCACAGCTCAAAATGTTAACATTTAAAAGCATCTCTGTCCAGATCTTATTTCATGCAGTAAAAATACATTACTCAAAATTCTAATTCCTTTTCTCAACTATATTCACATTTACATTGTTATTTATGACCCATAAAGACTATTTAATACAACATGCCACTACAATATAATGATACAATTATGACAATTTTAAAATTACATTACCAGGGATGCACATTTGAGGTACTTCCTTGCTATAAAATGAAGTTTTAGGATTCCTGAAAGCAGTTCTAGATACAGCCACAACAGACTGATGGATACTAGGTGAGTGTCTTGTTACTGCCACTATGTCTTCATCCACCTGATCCACATATACCTGAGAAATGGAAAGAGCAACTAGGTTAGAACTCCAACTAGAAACTAGTGCTCAAATTAGAAAGTCTTCCTTAGAAATTGAACCTTCAGAAAGAGTTTGGGGGGCCGGGGATATAGCTCAGTGGTAGAGCACTCATCAAGGAAGCATGAGGTTCTGGATTCAGTCCCCAGGACTATACATACACACAATCCCACCCAGAAAGAAACTGAGAAAACTTAGTTTCTTGCCTGAATGAAACCCTTGGCTCCAAGCTCTTGATGAAGTTTATTAATAGCACACCTGGCTGCAATAATTCCACTCTGGAAATTAACGTCACTTGTATTTGATGGTGGTGCGCCAGGATTCCACTTTGTATAAAACCGTTCTTCAGAAACCACGGAAATCTGGAGAAAGGTTAAAACTTAGCCATGTGTACATTTCAATTATAATGAGAGTTCTTGATAAAATGATCAATGTTCATAGCCATATGGATTTTAAAAAACAACACATAAACAAACCTGATGAGGTACTAATTCATCATAGCCTCGAGTACTTCCACTAGCACAACATGCCATAGAAACAATTGTGGTACTTGGAAGAGCATCATAGGCTGATCTATGCTAGAAAGCAACAAAAAAGCAGTTTACTTTCTTGACAAAGTGCCATTACACAGCATACTGAAGTAAAAGAATAGTTATAGAAATATATTCTATAATGTCCATTGTTGTGGTTGTTGTTAGGTGCTGTCGAGTCGATATCCGACTCATAGTGACCCTTATAGGGTTTTCAATGGCTGACTGTTTCGGGATTGCCTTGGGAGTGGGTTGCCAGGCCCTTCTCCCATTTTTTCAATGCTGGGAATTGAACTCGGGACCTCAGAGATTGCAGTGCAGTGCTCTACCAACTGAGCTAAATCCCAGCCCATAATGTACATTAATTTGTTATGAAAGAAACAATAAAACATTCTAAAATATACCATATACTACAACCACTTACATATATATTATTTTGAAATATTTGGATATTATTGCTATTAAGTATCAGATAACTAAATATTAAAACACTTAGCAAAACAAGTAAATGCAAGAAATGAGTTGATACTTAACCACAATAGGACACTCATTATCATGGGTAATGTCCATAAACAGGGCATGTGCAATAGCTGGCATTAAGGGCCTCAAACACGGCTGAACAAAGGATCCAACAGGTTCGCCTCCATATCGGTAAACTAATCTGCCCTCTTCATGACTGTTATATGCACTCATTGCCTCTGCAAAGCATTAAAGAATATTTAACAATCTCTTACTTCCCACATCCAAGAAGAGGCTAGATTTCTTATAATGACTGATTTTTAAAATAATGAGCACATCAACATTATCAAAAATAAAACTTTAAACAATTAAACAAATGTGCACTAGTTTAAATGATGGAAGAAGTCTTCCTATAACTTAACTGCCTGCAGCCATAGCCCTGTGGCATCCGATCCCATCACATCTTGGAAGCTAAGCAGGGTTGGGGCTGGTTAGTACTTGGATGGGAGACCGCCTGAAAACACCAAATACTGTAGGCTTGGGAGAAGGACCTGGCAACCCACTTCCAAAAATCAATCTGCCATTGAAAACCCTATGAACAGCAGAGAAGCACTGACAATAGTGTTTTGCCTGTTGCATGTAGGGTTGCTATGAGTCGGATACCAACTCGACGGCACCTAACAACAACAACAACATAACTTAACTGGATAAATGGTTCTTATAGAAAAAAGGGAACACTAAGTGCTCATTAAGATATTAGTTATACCAAATCTATGGGAAAAAAAGCACTTAAAAGAATTCTAAAGATTACAACATATATCTAGGTAGAAGATGAAAAGTAGATTTGTATTTCTTTTTTCTTTTTCCTTTTTTTTTTTTTTTTTTTTTTAGCAGTACTTAGGGGTTGAACCCAGGATCTTGCATATACTTTGCAAGTGCACTACCACTGGATTACACCTCCAAACCATTATTTATTTATTTTTTGAGTCAGAGTCTTACTAAATTACACAGGATGCTTCTGGCCTTGAACTTGTGGCTCTCCTGCCTCTGCTGCCTGAATTGCTGGGATTGCAGATGTAAGCCAGCACGCCCAGTTCAGATCTGCAATATTTTCAACAACAACAAAATGATTCTGTTTGTGATTCATCAGTTCATGCCACTGGTCTTTTTTTGAAGTTGGTATGCTCTTGCCTCAGCCTCCCGGGTACTAGGATTAAGCCTGATGTGCACCACCACAGCCAGCTCCACTGGCTTTTCAACTTAAAATGAGGTATTTTACCCCAAAGTAGAAATTTTTTACTGATAAAAATAGACTGAATTATATTAAAATATTTCAATAAGCTATTTAAAAGAACATTAACTGTGTTAAACTTTCTTAAGCATTGCATATAAAGCTATTACATGCCTTTTAATCCACTTACACAAAAGCTAAAGTTTTAGATAGGAAATACATTTCAATAAGCCTACCTCTTATTAAGGAACTAATGCCCAGTCTAGTAACAAAGATATTGTCCAGGTCTTCACTTCCTGTGAACAGTTCAGCTACTACGTATAAATTGGGTTGCAATTTCCTAGCAGCATCCAACATGTACTGCAAAAAGCACAGTCACAAATGAAAAAGAAAGAGAAGAGCAAGATGATGAGGAAGGGAGGAGGCCAGACTAAGTGTGTATTTAACATAAGATATGTAGCAAGACAAAATGGGAATTCAAAAAGAATTTCCAAATAAATTTTGTACAAATGTAAGAAAACATCAGACCAATACATATATAAGAACAAGACAATTTATAGAGTACAACAGTTAAATAAGGAAAATAAGATTTTGCAAAGACATAGAGATACAAGGGAGAAGAAAGGAAAAGGAAAAATGTTAGTGTCATTTAAAAATGTAATCTGTAACACTGCAATTCTACCAGTTTCTTTCCCTGTTTTTTTTTTGTGTTTAATGCATCTACTGTTTATTTTTAATGTGTCTACTAAAACTGTTAATTTCAGGGTGATTGACTAAGTCATTCCTAATAGATTCCTTGCTGGTAAATTATTAGGTATTACAAAGATTAGGTCTGACTGCTCAAACTGAAGCCTGCAGATGATAGTAAACACTTAAACTCTAACATGTGACAATTTCCATTTATGCAATGCTTAACACTGGTGCTATTTAGCCAACAATCAGAAAATACTGGTTTATAATCAGAAATCGGACTAGTTCCAAATTTGTTTTGATGTAACATTTGCACAAAGGTTATTAAAATACTTGAAATTTTATCAGCTAACAAGCAAAATACTCTAGGATTCTGTAACTTGAAATTAAGAAAATTAAGTTTTATCATTCAGTTTTGCCATCAAGTCACAAAAATGTTACAATACGTATATATAAATATATATAATTTACTGTTGCTATAGACACAATTAAAAGAGATTTTCTGTCCATTTTTGAAGCTAAAAAATATTCTACTAGGTTAATTGACGCTTATTACTAAATCCTTTCAAAGTAGTTTTTTACCACAAGACTTGACATATATGTAATACTGCATTCAAATAATAGAAATAGACATTTTTCCAATAGGCACATATTTTCAAAGAACACTAAACTGTCACTAGGAGGCTGCCAAAGATCTTTTAAGTATGATGAAAATTGTAAGTGTTTATTTATAAGGCTGTATTAGGTAGAAGATAACTACAAATATTGGCATCATTCAGAAGTTGCTTTAAGAAATCCAAAGAGGAATGGATAAGTTATGTTTGCACTTATATTTTTATAAATTAAAAAAATGACTTGGTGAGCCTAAAACTAGTTTTGATATGCCTCAATGTTAGTGTTTAAATAATTACTATTAAGGCTGCAGGTGATGCTCTGGGTAGAGTGCTGGTCGAGCATGTCCAAGGCCTTGGGTTTGACCCCCAGCAAAGAGAAAAAAATAAAAATAAAAAATAAAATAATCAATAGTGTGTAATAAGCTGCTCAACTTTACATCGACTACTAGTATATCTTGAAAACCCAAAAATGACAAATTAATATTTACATATTGGCAATAAGCAACAGAGCTATATATCTTATCAGATACAAAATGGTCAACTTCCCCAAATTAAAATTAAAAAATTAACTTGTTAGACATTTCCTAGTAGTTCATAAAACTGCATCAAAAGGTTATATGAAAATTGTCACAATGAAAAGCATGTCAAAATGAATCACATTATGATGTACATTAAAAATTTCTAATAAAAAAAAGAGTTAGGTAAATTATGAAAAAAGTGTTAAATAATACCACCAAATAAATGCAAGTTTCCAACTAGCAGAATGAAACATATACCTATTCAGTCTATTTAAAGAGGAAAGAACAATGAATTTCTTATTTAATGTAGATCAATTGTTTTTCTGTACCTCAGCTACATGAAGAGGTGTTGAGTGGCAGTTATCAAGACGTACTCCCTGGAAATAAGTTGCAATTATTTCAGTGTATTTTTTCATGTGTGCCCAGAGATAAGGACAGTCCTCTGGTTTATTTCCATAGTGTAATTTAACACTATCTCCCCAGCAAATAAGTTCTCTCCTTAAATAAACGTCTGAACCTGTTAAAAAAGAATCGTGCTTTCAGTGGTTTAAGAAATAGAATGAAAACAATTATCTTGAGGAAACATGGTTGTTTTTAAATTGCATTATCTCTACCACAAATGATATATTGGTTAAAATCACATACAAAATAGGGCTGGGTATGCAGTTTGGTGGTAGTATCTCGTATGCACAGGGTCCCTGATTTCAATTCTCAGTGACACAAT
Organism: Pedetes capensis; assembly: GCA_007922755.1. Taxonomy (NCBI): domain Eukaryota; kingdom Metazoa; phylum Chordata; class Mammalia; order Rodentia; family Pedetidae; genus Pedetes; species Pedetes capensis. The sequence goes on along the minus strand of VMDO01010609.1, from coordinate 26,140 downwards.
AAATAAATAAATATAACAAAAGTATAATAAAGTAAAATGGTATGGGACAAAGTTTTTTAAAAAGTTAACATTAACTTAACGCCTTATAACTAATTTGTGAAAATTCTAGCTTACAGTCTCTCCTAAAAATGTGGGCTCAATTTCAAAAATCCAAAAGCAGTAATAAATGGCAATATGATAGGCCCTTTAAGGCAAATTTATTTTATTATTATTTTTTTCACACACAGTCTCACTGTGTAACCTAGGCTGGCCTTGAAGTCGTGATCCTGTCTCAGCCACCCCCATGTTGGGATTACAGATGTGCACTGCCATGTCTGGACCAAAAGTTACAGTTCTACTAAAACATTTAAAGCTCCACTTCATTTTTCTACCTTTGCATATGCGTGTTTTTGTTGTTGTTTTTTGGTTTTTAGTTTTGTTCTTGTCAATAGATTACATCAAATTTATAGCATACAGACGAATGGCCTTTTTCATTAAGAATGGCTAGAAAAGAGAGGGCAGAGATACTAAAACCCAATGCTTTATTTTTTACAAAAAGAATGTAAGGTTTCTTAAGTAACTTTAATGTCACTAAAATAAACTCCTAGTTCTAAAATTTTGAAAAATACACATATCAATAGGTTTCTTGCCAAAATGTTTCCTGGCAATAAAACAGCCGTAGGGAACAACAACAAAAAAAAAAAAAAAAAAAAAAAAAAAAAGAAAGAAAGAAAGAAAGAAAAACAAAGACATTAAGATTAAGTGAGTAGGATACAAAAATAACTAGTTTCTAGTTTGCTTTTCAAACACCGTAATACCTTTCTGGTCAATAAGTGAAAATATCTCTTAAGACAATATAATTATAATGGTTGTGATTCCCAAATTCTGCAAAAATGCAATAGAATAATATTTTGCCCAAGTAAAAGTTTATGTAGACCTACAGTACAAAAAACAAATACATAACAGCTATTGTGTTTGAGAAAATGAGAGGCTGTGGGCATAGGAAGGAGATAAATTTCATCCTTTTTATCAATTCCTTCTCTTCTTTCTCAAACTGTTACAGTTCTGAAACCTCTGGTCAAACAGTTTAAAAACCATGAGCCTGGTGGAAAAAAGAATCAGTAAAACAGATCATATTTTGAGCTTTCTATGAATAGTTCTTTCCCTATCTATACAGAAATCAAAAATGATGCACCTGGTTCAGCAAAGTTTCGAAGAGGATCATCTCCCATCACCCATCCATTATGTGCCATCAGAAAACAAGCTTTATTTGGGAGGTGAATCATAGATTCTTCTGTAGATGAGGGCATTTCTTCAAATGGGAAAGTAAAATATCTAGGGAAACATAATGAAAATTAAATCCACACAGAGAAACTACTTGCAGAGAATTGGAAATAACATTAAAAATTAAATTTCTTCCCTAATGAGTAGAATAAATAAAATTAGTTTGACACTGTTTATAAGATATAAACTTCAACACAGATCAAAGATCAGCAGTAGACATTTTGAGTAAATCTTGTGGGACTTGAAGAATGGGCAGTTGACATTGTATTATATATGGCTAACATTTTGAATTGGTAAAATCTCATAAAGTTACAAGAAAATCACTGAGGTACTGATGTTACTTTGTGAAGGATTTTACTACACTCTTAATTGCCCAACTTATACTATATGTTTACTTATAAAGTAAGGAGCTAGGTGTTTCCTTGATTTCCTTAACATTGAATTTATTATTGCTCAGTGCTATAGTTTGGGGATAGAGCATTTGCCGTGTGTGCATGAGGCCCTAGGTTCAATTCTCAGCACCACAAAGTTAATTAATTAATTAATTAAAAATAAACTATAATAAAGTAAACTGGTATGGGACTTAAAAATTAATTCATATCTTATACCCATTTAGTGAAAATTATAGCTTATAATCTCTTCTAAAAATGTGGGCTCAATTTTAAAAATTAAAATTGCTTTTCAAGGAAAAACAGCAGTAAATAGTAATATCATAGGTTTCCTGAACAGTTCATTTACTGGAACCTCAATTCCTTTCTTTTTTTTTTTTTTTTTTGAGACATGATCTCATTATGTAGCCCCACTATGTAGTCAAGGCTGACGCTGAACTGGCAATCCTCCTGCCTCAGTCTCCCAGGAGTGAGGATTACAGGTGTGCACCACCACACTCACCTTAAATCCTTAATGTGGTAGTCTTGGGTGGTGGGGTCCAGTGGTCAGTGTTTGGATGATGAGGGTGGAGCTCTCACGAATGGATTAATGCCTTTCTTGTGTGAGTTCTTTCTCTCAAAAGTCTGAATTATTTATCATAACAGTGGGTTTTTAGAAAGTGAGGCTGCCCTCATGTTTTGTCCCTTCTGTATATGCTCATTTGCCTTTCTGCTTTCTGCCATGAACTGAGGCATCGCAAAGCCCTTTCTAGAAGATGAGCAGATGCTGGTATCATACTCTTAGTCTTCCCTGTCTCTAGAGCTCTGAGCCAAAATAAACCTTGCTTCTTTATAAATTACCCATTCTCATCTGTTCTTTACTATCAGCAAAAAACAGGCTCAGACACTAAATAGGCAGTCCTCCAGAAACAGTAATGTAAGTAATTATAAGTTGGCTCATTTCTATGATAGTTTATCTAATTAGTTAGAAAATTAATATTACCCCTACTTCTGAATCAAAACTTCTATTTCAATTTAAGAAATGTATTGAAGTCACACCTTAAAGGTGTGACTTAAACATTTAAATTGTTGTTGTTGTTGTTGTTGTTGTTAGGTGCCATAGCGACCCTCTGTACAACAGGGGAAACACTATTGTCAGTGCTTCTCTGCTGTGCATAGGATTTTCAATGGCAGATTGATTTTTGGGAAGGGGTTGCCAGGTCCTTCTCCCAAGCCTACAGCTTCTGGTGTTCCCAGGCGGTCGCCCATCCAGGTATTAACCAGGCCCGACCCTACCTAGCTTCCGAGATCTGACAGGATCGGATGCCACAGGGCTATGGTTGCAGGCAAACATTTAAATTAGGTTGAAGTTAAATATAATTTTCAGCTTTTAACTATCAATGAGGAGAAAACAAAAATAGAATACCTGGTAACTAAGGGATGTTTTCTAGTGACAGGTCCTAGTTTAGGACCATGACCAGCCAGTCGTTCATAGAACACGTTTCCCAAAAGGCAATTGACTGCCTGGAAAATATTAAATTATGTCATATTGTCATCAACAATAACAGAACTGTACTAAGATTGGAAGAAAAACAGTAGTTCAAAAGTAGGTAAAACCTGTTCCTGATGATAGTTTACGAGTTGGTGCTTCTCTGAATTTAACTCCTCAATTCTCTTACGAAACCAATTACAGCATTCTTCAATTGCAGCTGGCCCATTGCTAGAACAGACAGAGCAATACAAACTTATTTAGTGGTTTTACAAAACCTACATTTAAAATTTCTCTATCAAGAGTCATCTTGATATAATCATCATATAATCATCATATAATCATCAGGATCTTAATTATGACTGAAGAACTTTTCCAGGCACATGTCTATAATCTCAGCAATTTGGGAGGCTGAGGTAGGAAGATTGTGAGTTTGAGGCTAGAGGCAGCCTGTGTAACTTAGTGAGACCCTGTCTCCAAATAAAGAATAAAAACAGGGGTTGGGGGTGTGGCTCAGTGGTGGAATACTTGCCTAACATGTGAGGCCTTGGGTTCAACCCTCTAGCACCATAAATAAATAAATAGGTAAATAAAAACACTAATTTTTATATACATACATAGGAAGATGGCTTGGTATACAGAAAGAATAGGAAAATGTTAAGATTGAAATGATAAGAATTTCGGTGCATTACCTTATTTCATTTTCTATGAAGCATTTTAATGAATAGATCATACTAGTCATAAAGACTTATAAGTAATACTATTCTTTATTTTATGGGACAAATACATAACATACTCATGTGGTATGAAAGTTGCCAGTGCAATATTCATATCAACAGTACAGCCAAGCCTTCTGTATTCAGGATCCTGAATAACCTTAAGATGTTGGTTTGGATCAGACTTAGTTACTCTCTTGGTTCCTGAAAGAAGGAAAACATGACATCTTAAATGCAAATATCCATAAGGAGATTATAACAATCATCACTGACTTCAAATGTTTAATATATAAATGTTGTTGTTGTTAGGGGCTGTCAAGATGGTGTCCAACTCATAGCGACCCTATGTACAACTGGTAAAACACTATTGTTAGTGTTTCTCTGCTATTCATAGGGTTTTCAATGGCTCTTTTTAGGGAGTGGGTTGCCGCGTCCTTCTCCCAAGCCTACATCACCAGGTGGTCTCCGATCCAAGTACTAACCAGGTCTGACTCTGCTTAGCTTCCAAGATCCGATGGGATTGGATGCTAGAGTGCTGTGGCTACAGGCCAATATACAATTAGTTCACAGAAAATAAAATAAAAACTTCATAAGTATCTTCCTATTTTTTTTCCATATCCTCTTGCTTATCACTACACTGAGGAACACACCCACACTCACACACACATACATGGGGTGGAGGGGATATACAAAAAGAGACAGAATATTATAATGGGAAAAACAGAGATTCTTCAGTTGGATTCCAATCCTATTTTTCTGCCTTATTCAGCATTCACTTATTCACTTATTCTTTTTAGGGTATTAAAGACTTCGGTGGTATGCATTTTCTTCCCAGGTGCTACCAAATATTCTATAGGATATGTTTTTTGCAGTACTCTTTATAAAATGTATGTGCTAAATGACTAATCCCAGCATTCAGGAGGCTGAGGCAGGAGGATTGCTTGTTCTAGGCAAGCCGAGGGTACACAGGGAGACCTTGTATCAAAAATAAAATAATAATAATAAGCCAGGCATAGTGGCTCATACCTGTAATCCTAGCACTGGGGAGGCAGAGGCAGGAGGGCTGTGAGTTGCATAGACAGTGTGGGATACATAGCTAGTTCCAAGCCAGCCTGGGTTACACAGTGAAACTCTGTCTCAAAACAAAAACAAAAACAAAAATGAAATAAAATAAAAAAGAAATAATTAAAAGAAATATGCTCTAGTATTCTTTATGTGTATAAAAAAGATATAAATTAGATATAAATATAAAACATATATATAATTTATATAAAAATTACATAAAACTATATATAAAATTTAAACTTTTTGAAAAAGAGTTTGAAAGAAATGTAAGAAACTATCAACTAGTAGTTCCCTCTAAGAATTAGGTTTTGGGAGAGGAGAATTCACACAATGTTTTGTTTTGTTTTCTCTGTAGTACTGGGTATTAAATCCAGGGCCCACACCATGCCACTTTGCCAGGCCTTTTTTCAAATTTTAATTAATTAATTAATTAATTAATTAATTAATTTTTTTGCAGTACTGGGGGTTGAACCCAGGGCCTCGTGCCTGCATTCTCTGCAAGTGCTGGACCACTCAGCTGCACCCCCAGCCCATTTTTTTTACTTTTCTTTTTGAGACAGGGTCTCACTAAGTTACGCAGACTCTCTGGTCGCGAATTTGCCATTCTCCTGCCTTTGCCTCCCAAGCCGCTGGGATTATAGGCGTGTGCCACTGCACCTGGCACGTCAAATTTTATTTTGAGACAACATGTTGCTAAATTGCCCAGGCTGGGCTCGAACTTGTGATCCTCCTGCCTCAGACTCCCAGATAGCTGGGACTACAGGTGTAAGACACCATGCCTGGCACATACTGTACTTCATTGTATTTTTAACTGTTCAGCTTTTTTTTTTTTTTTCATTACAATAGCACACATTACTGCATATAAATAATACAGCTTATAAATATCACAGGGAAGGGAAGATAGAAGTTCTTTGGTAAAATGAAACATGAAGAAAAGTTAATACCAACAACTCCTGTATTAGGGCATTATACAATTGTAAAAGTTGATGCCTGAGTCTGATTGAGTTTCTTGAATCTCAAGTCAAACTGATTTCGACTTAAAAGGTAGTACTTCTTGGGCCTACTCTAGTTCTGGTTGCTGAATGTGGAAGAAAATATCTTAAGAGTCCTCCCCCCCCCCCCAATCATTAGTGCTAGGTTGTCCTACACTAATTGCAGATATTTTATAACGCTTTATAATTTCTCTCCTTCCCATCTGTCTGTCAGCTAGTTGTGCTGTGGTGGGTTATGTATTGCTGTGATGCTGAAAGCTATGCCACCAGCATTTCAGATATTAGCAGGGCCACCCATGGTGGAAAGGTTTCATTTGAGCTTCCAGACTAACACAGACTTGGGAGAAGGATGTAGCCATCCACTCCCCAAAAAAACACAATCTGCCATTGAAAACTCTATGAATAGCAGAGAAGCACAACAGTGTTTTACTTGTTGTATGTAGGGTAGCAATGAGTGGGACACCAACTCAAAGGCACCTAACAACAACAACAATAACACCTAGCTTGGGTCTCCTCAGTGGTTAGGTAGCTTTTGTAGTAGGCACCATCAGCTGGAAGCACCCGTACATTAGTTAAGATTCTTACTACAGACAACAGAAGACTAGCATGCCTCTCAATTTTAAAGCCTGTTTCAAGCCTTTCTCAGCTATAGTAACTGGCTCTGCCTAATTCCCTTTCATACTTTTAATAAGGAAATACTAGAGCACAGGGCCAGGTATGGTGGCACACGCCTATGATCCCAGCAACTCGGGAGGGAGAGGCAGGTGGATCACAACTTCGAGGCAGTCTGTGTAATTTAGTGAGACCGTATCTCAAAAAGTTAAAAAATGGGCTGAGGGTGCAGCTCAGTGGTACAGCAAAGCATGCAAGCACGAGGCCCTGGGTTCAATCCCAAGTACCACACAAAAAAAAAGAAAAAAGAAGTACGGAGCACAAAGCTTAGTTCCATGATACCTGCCTGAAATCCCAGCAACTTGGGAGGCTGAGGCAGGGGTAACATGAGTTTGAGGCCAGAGGCAGCCTGTGTAACTTAGCAAGACCCTGCCTCAAAATAAAAAATTAAAAAGGCGCTGGAGGTGCAGCTCAGTGGCAGAGCACTCACCTAGCACATCTGAGGGTCTGGGTTCAACACCCCCAGTACTGAAAAAAAAAAAAAAAAAAGAAAAGAAAAAAGAAAAAGAAAAAGATATACTGAGTGCAACTATATTCTGAGCATTCTACTAAGGAACCAACAGTGAGATACAGTCCCCATGGGAAATAATTATGTATTATTATGATGTGCCTTTTAGATTTCTCTGTTGACTCTCAGCTTCTAGAATCTTTCTTCTAGTGCATTAAAAATAACACAAATATTATATAATAACAGATTTAATAATGATGTTAACCAAGAGGAAAAAAGAGTTATCCCTTCAAAAGTAACATAAATTTCTTAAAATTGATAAGGATAATCTAGTGTATATTTTTTACCTTGTGTGAGAAGTCTTCTAAATTGTTCAACCGCTTTGTAAACGTCTACTTGGAAAAATTCCCAGAGTTGAATCTTTGGAAAAATATCTTCCCAAATTACTTTCCGAATGCACTGAAAAATTTCAATATTTACATATATATGTGTATAATATTTTCACCAAAAACCCTTTACCATATTAAATTACAGATTCTAAAACTTTTCAACCATACATTTAATTAGTATTTTAGAAATTCTGTTACTCTTATTTGGTGTGGCACTCTTCTACACATACTTACATTCATATGTTGATCATTTTCAATCAGAGCAGGTATTCCTTTTTCTCTATATTTCCCTTCTGCAACATCACAGGAGAAATGCCAAAGTGCTCTGTCTAAGACCCAGGCAGGTTTTAAATGTGGAGAATTCACAAGATTATATGCAGATTCTGGATGTTCATAGAGCCATTTACTATTAGCAGCTTAAAGAAAAAGGAAACATACATCTTATAATTAAATTGAGTATCTTGTAATTAAAGATAGTTTCTACGGTTAAAGGTGAAATAAAATATCAACATCGACCCTTCTAATTCAGACATAAATATTATATAATGACCATACCAGACTCTTTCTTCTTTCAGTAATAAAACTCCCCAAATTAAGCTGTACATAAGGCTGAAAAACTAAAAGACTACATTGCAGCTGGGCCCAGTGGTGCATCCCTGCAATCGAGTGACTCAGGAGGTGGAGGCAAAAGAATTGTGAGCTCAAGGCTGAGGCAGCCTGTGTAACTCAGTGAGATGCGGTCTCAAATTAAAAAGCCAAAAATGGGCTGGGGGTGTAGCCCGGTGGGAGAGAACTTGCAAAGTATGTATGAACCCCTAGGTTCATCTTCCCAATACTACAAAAACAAAAAAACAGAATAAAATAAACAACAAAAAAAACCTCCACCTACATTGCAAGTCTCCTTTCTAGGTAAGGGTTACAAGAGGCAAAATCCTATTTGATACAATGTGAGAAGTAACATATGTTCTAGGCCATGCTGTTAAAAGGCATGATTTCTAGCCGGGCGTGGTGGCGCACACCTGTAATCCCAGCCGCTTGGGAGGCAGAGGCAGGAAGATAGCAAGTTTGAGACCAGAGGTAGTCTGCATAATTTAGCGAGACCCTGTCTCAAAAAGTAAAAAAATGGGCTCAAGGTGCAGCTCAGTGGTCCAGCACTTGCAGAGCATGCAGGTGTAAGGCCCTGGGTTCAACCCCCAGTACCACAAAAAAAAAAAAAAAAAAAAAAAAGCATGATTTCCCTTTACCCATTTCTGCTGGGTATAATATAATACAGGAACTGGAGCACCCATATTTGATTAAAAGCTGGAAGCAAGTGTTAGAGACAACAGAGCAACACAAGAGAAAGGGCCCAGTTCCATATCACCATTGAGGTAGTATCCTAGTGTTGGAATGCCTACAAAATCTTTTGTAAGAGACAAACACAATTTCAGTCTTATTTAAGACGCTGTATTTTTGTCTCTCTGACTCCTACAATTTGTAAGTAACTGTATCATTATGTGGTCTGATAAAAGTAATGTGAATAACATTATGGCTGTCTAAGTAATTATCAACATTGCCAATTTTTTTAAGTTACAAATAGTTACCAGATAACAAAGTCTTCACTGTGGACTTGGAGGTCTGGTTTCCAGGTGCACGCAGGAACACCAGATTTTAAAGTGTATTTAGATTTTTTTTTAAACCTAACTTTGATTGCTTGCCATTACTATTGGAGATAATTTTCTATATTGAGGGACCAGCTTTTAAGCTTTTAAAGATCTTCATAATTCCTATGGTTTCTTGGAAAACTTTATGAAACACAGATATTTCTTGTTTGTTTTTGCTTTGTTTTTTGAGGTAGGGTCTTACTGTGCAGGCCAGGCTGGCCTGGAACGCGATATGTAGACTAGGTTAGCCTCAAACTTGTATTGACCTTCCTGCCTCTGCCTCCTGAGTGCTGGGATTGAAGGAATGCACCACCACACCTGGCACAGTAGATATCTCTTTAAAATTTTTGTACTACTGAGAATTCTTGTTGTTTATATATGTAAATAAGTGGCTTCCAGACTTTCTACATTGTGTCACACAGATGATAATGTGTTTAAGGTACACTGGGTTAAACTGAAAGCTCATGGCTAGAGGTTTTATCAGACCAGACCCAGTTGCTTTGACAAGTAAGGGGAAATAATTATCTCCTTGAGGATCACTAGTTGGGAAAATATACTTTTTAAGAATTTTATATAGCAAAGTATCTTGGGAACTAAAATAGTTTAACTTTACTCATTTTTGGTGCTAGGATACTCCAATAAGTTCTTCTATCATGTAAAAGGTTTAACTTCTGAGAGTTTACCAATAGTTTTCTCCCCAATAATAGAAGTCATCCAATTTTTTAATATATGCAACACTACTAGAGCTACTGCTACATGTAATTCATCTGTTAGTCTGGAAAGTATGAATACTCAAATTGAAATACATGATGACTATGCCCTTTTAATGATCATTTTTATAAGTATCACATGCAAAGTACTTAGATATTGACTATATGTACAACATTAGTTTCTTTCAAAGAAAAAAGTGATACTATGTAAAATGATTTTTAAAATTGAAGGACACTTAATCATCATTTGTGTCGTTAAAATTTATGCTGTTTGGCTGGCATGGTGGCACATGCCTGTAATGCCAGCACTCAGGAGACTGAGGCAGGAGGAATGAGGTGACTTCAAGACCAGCCTGGTCTACATAGTGGTTTTAGCCCAGTCTTGGCTACACAAAATAAATAAATAAATAAATGAAAATGAAAAAATTAAAAATAATGTATGCTATTTAAAAGTTGGAAATGTAGTTCACTGGTAAAGTACTTGTCTAGTATCTGCCAGGCCTTGTGTTTGATCTCTCACACAGAAAATAAAAGAAGATGGTAAGATGAAATAAATGTATCAAGGAGTACAATTATCAGAATTGCAGTAAAATTATCAGAATTTAATGTTCTCATCAAAAAAGTTGGGCACAGTGATGCACACCTGTAATCACAGCAACCTGGGAGGTGGAGGCAGGAAGATCTCAAGTTCGAGGTTAGGGACAGCCTGTGTAATTTACTGAGATTCTGTCTCAATATTAAAAAAAAGAGGTGTCGGGGTTGCAGCTCAGTGGTAGAATGCTTTCAAAATACGCATGAGGCCTTGGGTTCAGCCCCCCAATACCACAAAAAAATACAAATAAAAAAAAAAAAAACAACAAAAAAAAACTAATGACACTCATACCAGTATGATTATAGACAACATCTGTAATACAAAGCATATTCCATTCTCTTTTCAATTTTTCTACTAGCTGTCCAACATCATTCCAGGTATATTTTTTATTTGGTCTTGAAAAGTCAGGATTTAATTCTAACTGATCAGCAAGGGAGTAGCATGACCTAGATAATCCAAGAGTCTGCAGTGGGGTGAAATGAATCATGTTGTAACCTACAAAGTGAGAAAATAAAAACTATTGTGAGAAAAACAAACAAGACCAACCTAAAGCTAAACAAAACATAAATGTAAACATTCTTAAGTAATTATATATAGGAAGGCAAACATGCCAGTGGAAAAGGAACCAAAGACTTAGGATAAAATCCTAGCTTGTACCACATAAGATTTTAAGCCAATCTACTTAAACCTTTCAAGCTATCTGGGTCCTCATCTACAAGACAGGGATAATGAGATAATACATTTGGAAACAATCACCACAGTGCTTAGTTATTACTAGGAGTTCAATTTATAAAGGATGTATTTATATGTAGAAAATATATCCTATGAAAGTATATTAATATATGTTTTTCTCCTTTTTTAATGCTCCATAGTACTTATATTCATGGTACTTAGTTATGTAACTGAACTCTTCATTCCTTTCTTCATGGTATATTCAACTTGAAAGTAGAAAATTAATATTAGTTTTATTTTACTTAAGGGTAAAATACAACTTAAGTTTCATTTTACTCTTGGTATTTTTGGCAGCACATGCTTTCCACATGGAAAATGGCTAGTCAATATTTGTTAATTAAAACAATATAATACATTTTCCTTTATATTTTAATAGTTTACTAATTTTCATGTCAAATAAAATCTTAGAGATGATAACAATCTCATTTTATCATAGTTTGTCCACCTGTTAAGTTGAACCACAAAACTTGCTATTTTTAAATGTTAAAATAATTAAGTATAAAAAATTCATATGGTTCTATTTACATTACTAAATATATTAAGAAAGAAAATTAAAAGTAGAAGCAACATTTTTGAAACCTGTATCACAGGAGATAGTAATTAAATTTATTTTTAAAAAGATGAAAAGAAAAAAAAAGCAAGCTGACATTACCTGATTCTTTTGCAACCCTTAGTCTGCTTTCCCACTCATCAAAGGGCCCTAAACACTTAGCTAAAAATGTCTGGAGAGTAACACAGTCCAATGGTAACACATGATTATCAGCCCCAACACGTAAAATTGGATCCACAACTATGTAACCTCCACCACTTTTCTCATTTCTAAGGGAAAAAAACAAAACAAAACTTTTCAATTAGTGGAAGGAAAAAAAAAATCCTCATCTAATAGATTAGCTGGAATGTCAACTGTTCCATTTAAAAATGTTTATTTCTAAGCATGTAAAATCAATTACAAAGTTGCAATGAAATAATCAGTATTTTACTCTTTCCTAATTACTACTAAGTCATATAATACAATATACTTAATATCCAAAAATGTTGGTTTAGTAAAAAATAAATGTACTTAAAGTCTATCCCCAAAAACAAGGACACTCAAATAAATAGCATCCTATAATCAGGTTGCAGGAAAAGATCAGAGTAGTTTTTAAAATTACATAATACTTTTTGAATCTGCAATGCGCTATACAATAACCTCATAGAAAGAAAAGAACCATTTGTCTTTGGCATCTTAAGAAAGCACACCAAAAATTGTACTGCCATAGTTCATACAGTCACTTTTGTAAATTAGATAAATTTAGGTCATACAATAAATTAAAATTTTTTCCCACATATAGAATATCTGACTTACCCTTGAAGGAAGTAATACTGAAATGATCCAGCCTGTTGCAGATTAAGTTTACAGTATTTATCAGAGTCATCTTCTCTTTCTGTTGGATTTTCCCAGTCCAGGGAACGGAATTTTTCTCGATTAAATGTTTCTCCAGGAAATGGGTAATTTGTATACACAGTAACTGCTTTTCCCTGCAAGGTTGGACCTAATCGGAACTGTAGCTCAAACCCTAAACAAAAAGCACATTTTAATAAATTCATTATAGGACTTAAACTTACCACATTAAAAATAGATATGTTATTTAAAGTATTACAAAAACTATGAATTTTCAATTATGTTTAAAATAACTTAGTGGTGGCACATGCCTATAATCCCAGAGACTTGGGAGGGGGAGGCAGGGGGATCGTGAGTTTGAGGCAGCCTGTGTAATTTGTGGAGACCTTATCACAAAATAAAAAGTAAAAAGTGGGCCAGGGGTACAGCCAGTGGTAGGCCCTGGGCTCAACCCTCACGTACCAATATATAAATAAATAAACAAATAAGACAACTTCACTTAGCTAATACTGTTCCGGAACTGCTTGTTATTCTGATTTACCTAAGTTTTAAATTCTAGCAAGCACACTAAACATCATAGAACTGCCTGCTTCCTGGAAACTGATTCCTATTCATATAGCTGTAAGCAATGTAAATTCATATATGACCTTATTTTCCTTGATCTTCTCAACCACTCCAACTCCCCAACCCTCACCCCTAAATTGACTGCCCAGAGGTAGGCATCTGAGCAGAGATCTTCTCTAATATATATTTTTTTCTTTCTTCTTTGTGGTACTGAGGATCAAACGCAGGGCCTCACATGGGCTAGGCAAGCATGCTACAACTGAGCAACATTCCCAGTGCTTCTCTAATATTTTCCAAATTGCAACAGAGAAAGTGAGTTTCTCTAAAGTATGGAATTATATGTAAAGCTTGGAAAGTATCATGGGATTGCTGTCCTATTAACAGAGAAAGCCAGTCTTCAAGGAAAGAAGTCAACTCAAGAAAGGCAAAATTCAGACCTTTATTTTTGTGGGGCTGGTGATTGATCCCAGAATCCTGTGCATGCTAGACAAGTGTTCTACCACTGAACCACACCACGGCCCTTGATTTCTTGAGACAAAATCTCACTGTGTTGCTCAGGCTGGTGTTAAACTCCCTATGTATCTCAGGCTGGCCTCGATCCTCTTGCCTCTGCCTCCTGAATGTTGGGATTACAAGCTTATGCCACCTGGCTCAGTTTAGGATTCAGACATTTAACAGGTATTCTGGAAGCATCTGAGGGAGTCCTTGATTGATGTTTGCTTAAATAGGAAGCACAAATTTGTAGTGCTTGTTGATTTTCTGGTGGGAACTATCCTACCATGGACAATCTAAAGGTACCATCACTGAACATGGAATCGGTAAAGGATGTGTACAGTTGGCTCATTTGAGTTAGCACATGTGCCTCCAGTATGCTACTGTCAATATCCTTAGTCTTCATGGTGTAGTTATTGAAGTCTTTGTTGGAATCCTGAGAGGTTATTTCTATCAAAATATATCTGAGACTTGGAAACAAACACTTATAGTTAAAACTATAGTGGGAAAAAACGATTTTGTTGGTTTAAGTCAGATTTTAAGTCTTCTTTACAATTATTAGAATGTAAAAGTTCTGATTGTAGTCAAGTTGATTAGAAATATAAGGTATATAAATTTTAAATATGGATATATCTCAATGATGGACAATAATAACTGAAGAAAGCAGGAAAAGTAATCTTTGAGTAGAAATAAACATACTAATAGTTACAATGCCTGATTTATTAAACATCCAATATAATAATAAAAAATCATATATTGAACACCTATTATTTAACAGGGGATGAAACAGACAATTCCTACCCTTGCAGAGCCTGCAGCTGTACCACTGTGGTGTCTGATTCCCTCAGATCTTGCAAGCTAAGCAGGGTCAGGCCTGTTAGTACTTGGGTGGGAGACTGCCTGGGAACACGAGGTGCTGTAGGCTTGGGAGAAGAACCGGGCAACCTCCTCCAAAAAAACAATCAGCCATTGAAAACCCTATGAATAGCAGAGAAGCACTAACAATAGTGTTTGACCTGTTGTACATAGGGTCGTTTTGAGTCGAATACAGCTCAACAGCACCTAACAACAACAAAAACAACCCTTGCAGAAGTTTAGTTCTAAAGAGGGAAGCCAACCATTAAACAATGTACTTGACAAATACATAAGAAAAAATAACATGTCAGGGGCCAAGTGTGGTGTCACACATCTGTAATGCTAGTACTCAAGAGACTAAATCAGGAGGATCATGAGTTTGAGGCCAGTGTAGACTAATAGCAACTTCTAACCCAGCCTGATTCTGGGATATATATATATATATATACATATATATATATATATATATATGTATGTATGTATATATGTACATATAGCCATATGTATATATATATGTATATATATATGTATATGTATATGCATATGTATATATATGTATATATATATATATATATATACACATATGGCTATATATATAGCAAGATTCTGATAAGAAAGGAAGGAAGGAAGGAACGAAGGGAGGGAGGGAGGTGAAGATAGCAGGGAGGGAGGGAGGGAGGAGAGAGAGAGAGAGAGAGAGAAAGAAAGAAAGAAAGAGGAAAGAGAAAAATAATGAAGGAAGGGGGAAGAAGGGAAGGAAGGAACATGAAAAAGAGAAAAAAAACATGTCAGGAAAAAACAAGTGTTTCAGAGAGAGAAAAAAAATAGAGCCCTTAGGGGAGGGGAGAGATGGTGAAATAGCAGTAGAAATTTTATATAGGATGAAATGCGAAGCTGAAGGGCTTAAAAGAAGTGAGGTATTTGGCCATGTGGCTATCATGGCCATTTAAGGAAAGCACTGACCATGCAAAGAAAAGAGGACAAAGGACCAGGGGTGGAGATATGCCTGGTAGTGCCAGAAATCACAAGCTTAGTATAGCTGGATTAGAATAAGCTGAAGGAAAACTAGTAGAATATGAAGAAAGGTGACAGGGGAATCAGATCATGCAGTCTTGTAGGCCATTGGAAGTATTTTGGCTTTTCTGGCTAAAATGTGGACCCAATGAACAGTTTAGAGCAGAAGAGTTACATGACTTAATTTAAATATTAAAAATGTCATTCTGAAAAGAAAAATTGGAAACAAAATTCCTCTGGTGATGTAGGTTTCTGGCCATGATGGAATAATTGGTATTGGATGTGCCCTCTGCTGATAAATGAAGTGGAATGTATGAAACAACTGTTTTCAGAAGTAGGTAATAAAGGGCTATGATCCGTGAGAGAAGGGTGATCTCTAGGACTCTCCAGCTGTCAAAGTGAGAGAACTTTCAACACAAAGAATAGAAACAGTGGCTTCAGTGAGTTAAAGAGATGGATCAGAGTTTGAAGATACTGAAATTTTAGGGGCAGAGTACGAAGAGAATAGAGCTCTGTAGAAAAAGAAAAAGTACTCCAGAAATTTGCCTAGGGTCACCTTGAGTCTGTTTTATAATAAGCTATACTTGAATAGGAGTTGACTCCATGAGGCCAGCAAAAAATAACTACTGGGAGTTAAAAGCTGAACAATTCCCAGAACTCATAGAGGCCTGGGAGCCATTCAATTTATGACCTGCCAGGGTGATGAAACTCTGTTCACTCCCTGGAGTGAACATGACTTCAGTAGAAGGACTAAGGTAAGCCTAGAGTAAAAACCACAACAAACCTATCCTATCAAAGCTTAAAAACAAGTCTTGAAAAGATTAAAATGATCCACAGGTAATATAAATAGCTGTTAAAATAAAACTCACCGGTCCATTGAAACAAGAAACAAAATCCAGAGATAAAACAACAGACTATATGCAAGTCCACTCACCGGTCCATTGAAACAAGAAACAAAATCCAGAGATAAAACAACAGACTATATGCAAGTCCAGTATCCAATAATAATAATAATAAGAAGAAGAAGAAGCAGCAGCAGCAGCAGCAGCAGCAGCAGCAGCAGCAGCAGCAGCAGCAACTATTGAAGAACCAGACATGGTAGCATATACCTATAATCCCAGCACTTAGGAAACTGGGGCAGGTAGATATCATGTTCAAGGCCACCCTGGCTACATAATGAGTTTGAGGTTAGCCATAGTTACATACAGTGAGACTTTATGTCAAAAACAAAAAACAAACAAACAAACAAAAACTACTAAGCAAGAAAGATATGGGGCAGTGGAACACAGATATCTGGGGAAGAGAACAGAGAAGAAACAGGACATAAAGGACCTGAGAGTTTTGCTTCTGGCAAAGATGGTATAAGAAAGATTGCATTTATTCTATCTGAAACTCAAAATAAAGAAAAAACAAAAAATCAGACAATATATGAAACAATAGTTTCCATAACTGTCTATATCAATCAACAAAGGACAATGAACTTTGAAAGATGGAAAACAAAGTAATTTTTACAAATGCCCTTGCTTACCACCTTGAGAGAGGGTGATATAAGGCAGAGAGAGGAGAAATCCAGGCTGAATTAGCCAACTCCCTGAACTGAGTAAATGGAGCTAAGAGTAGATAGAGTTCAAAGCAGCTAGAATTTGCAGATGAGAGTAATGAGTGAAGAGAAAGCTGCACAGAGAGAACTCAAGAGTTCTGCAGGGGAACTCCCTTGAGTATTCAGCAGAATACTGATGATTGCATGTGAGGAAAATAACTGAGACCAGTAGAATTGCTTATTTACACAAGTTACACTAGGAAACTTCATAATTCAGGAAGTATTTGGTAGAAAATTCACAAGGGTCTTACTCAATACTGGAGAACAAGCCCTAGACAGAGCATAATTCTAAACTAGCTTAACAAATCATAAAAATGAAGACCCAAAAGTAAGGGCACTCAAATAAAGAGCATCCTATAGTCAAGTTGCAGGAAAAGACTACAGTATTTTTATATTTTATACTTTATATTCTAATACTTCCAAGTATTAACTTCATTCTGGAACAAAGGCTAAGAACAATTTAAGAATTCAAAAATATCCAACAAGGTAAAATTCACATGTGAACAAGACTACCAGACATACAAAGAAAGCAGGAACATACAACCCTAATGAGAATAATCAGTTAATGAAAATAAACCCAAGAATGACACAGATATTGCAATCAGCAGATATGAACATTAAACAGTTACCATAATTATTTTCTATGTCTTCAAAAAGTTAAGTAGATATGTGGAAAAAATAATAACAATAAAAATCCAAATGAAACTTTTAGAGATAAAAACTAATGTCTCTGAGATGAAAAACATACAAGATAGAATTAATGGAGGGTGAGACACAACAGAGAAAAAGATTAGTGAATTGGAAGACATAGCAACAGAAAGTATGCAAAATGAAACAAAAAGATAAAAATCTAAAATATTGAAAAAGTATTAATGACAATGCAAGTAGTCTAATACACAGGAAACTAAAGTTCTCAAAAGAAAGGAGAGAGGTGAAGACATAAAAAATGTGAAGTATTAATGGGCAAAATAGTCCAAATTTGATGGGAACTACAAACCTATAGAGTTCAGAAGTTCAATAAATCCCTAAACAAAAAAACATGAAACAAATTAAATCAAGAAACATAAATATCAGATTACTCAAAACCAGAGACCAAAAGAATATTTTATAAGTACCAAAGGAAAAAAAGACATAGTATATACTGACTGAACAAAGACAAGGATGACAGAGGATTTCTCATTGGAAACAATGCAAGCAAAAAGACAGTGGAACATCGATCTTCACAGATGCCGTGTTTTTTGTTTTTCTGGGTTTTTTTTTTTTTTTTTTTTTTTTTGAGATAGGGTCTCATTCTGTAGCTGAGGCTGACTGTGAACCTATGATACCCCTACCTCAGTCTCCTGAGTGCTGGGATTACAAGTATGTGCCACCATGCCCAGCTATGCTTGTGGCAACCTTGCACTGAGGAAATCTACTGGTGCCATTTTTTTCAATAGCACATATTCACTCCATGTCTCTGTGTCACATTTACAAATTCTCATTTCAAATCCTTTCATTATTATATCTGGTAGTTCTGATCAGTGACTCTTGATGTTATAATAGTTTTGGGGTACCATGAATTACACCCATATAAAATAGAGAACTCAACTCATAAATGTATGTGCTGTGGTTGTTCCAATAATAGCTAATCCCCATCTTTCTCCTCAGATCTATTTATGAAGACACAGTGATATTGATATTAAGCCCATTAATAACCCTACTCTAAGTGTTCAAGTGAAAGGAAGAGTTGCATGTCTTTCACTTTAAATCAAAAGCTAGAAATGATTAAGCTTAGTGAGGAAGGCATGTTGAAAGCTGAGATATGTTGGAAGTTACACCTCTTGCACCAAACAAGTAAACAAGTTGTAAATGCAAAGAAAAAGCTCTCAAAGGAAATTAGAAGTGCCACCCCTATGAACACATGATTAAGGAAGTGAAACATGCTAATATGGAGAAAGTTTTAGTGGTCTAGACAGAAGACCAAACTAGCCACAATATAACCTTAAGCAAAAGCCTACTCCAGAGCAAGGCCTTAACTCTCTTTTCTTCTGTGGAAGCTTAAAGAGGTAAGGAAGCTGCAGAAGCTAGTAGACCTTGAACAGTCATCTCCCTAATATAAAATTCCAAGTTGAAACAGCAAGTGTCAATGTAAAACCTGCAGTAAGCTATCCAAAAGATCTAGCTAAAGATAATTGATGAAGGTGGGCTACACTAAACAGATTTTGATGCAGATGAAACAACCTTATATTGGAGTAAGATGCCATCTAGGACTTTCATAGCTAAAGAGAAGACAATGCCTGGTTTCAAATTTCAAAGAACAAGCGGACTCTTCTGTTAGGGGCTAATGTCAACTGAATTGAATCCAATGCCCATTTACCATTCTGAGAACCCTAGGGCTCTTAAAAATTATACTAAATCCACTCCTCCTGTGTTCCACAAACAGAAAAACTCTGGATTACAGCACCTCTTTTTATAACACAGTTTACTGAACACTTTAAGCCAACTATTGACACCTACTGCTCAGAAAAAAGATTCCTTTCAAATATTGCTCTCCAGGCATGGTGGTACATACCAGTAATTCTAGCTACTTGAAGGGCTGAGGAAGGAGGACCTCAAGTTTAAGGCCAAAGGCAGCCTGCACAACTTAATGAGACCTTATCTCAAAATATAAAATTAAAAAGGGGCTTGGGTACAGTTCAGTGGTGCAGCATATGCCTAGCATGCATGAGGTCCTGAGTTTAACTCCCTTGTGCTACAACACACACACACACACACACACACACACACACACACACACACACACACTATATTCTCCAGGTTTAATCTGCACCCTTTTAACAGTTTTAGAGGGCTAAAAAATCAGATTTGGATTATAATGGCATGTAGATTGGATTCCTGTTGAAAGCTGGGTAGAGAGCTGTTGACTGTGAATCCAATCTATATGTAGTTCTAATCTTCACCTGGTTTTCTAGCCCTCTAAAACTGTTGAAATGGTACTGATTAGATTTAAGAATATAGGGGGTATATGTATGATACATAGATATATGCATATATATAACATCTCTCTCTATATATGTTGTTGTTGTTAGGTGCCGTGGAGTCGCTGTCCGACTCACAGTGACCCTATGAACAACAGGCAAAGCACTATTGTCCATGCTTTTCTGGTATTCATAGGGTTTTCAATGGCAGATTGATTTTTGGGAGTGGGTTGCCAGGCGCTCCTCCCAAGCCTATAGTATCTGGTGTTCCCCAGCGGTCTCCCATCCAGGTACTAACCAGGCCCAACCCTGCTTAGCTTCCGAGATCTGACGGGATCAGAAGCCACAGTGCTACGGCTGCAGGCCTCTCTCTATATATACATATATATAATTGTTCGTGGACAATGACCCAGTCACCTAAGAGTGCTGGTGAAGATGCACAATGAGATTAATGTTATCTTTACATCTGCTAATACAACATCCATTCTGCAATACAAGGATCAGGAGTAATTTGACTTCCAAGTCTTTATTTTATTTTTTTATTTTTAATTTTTTTGTGGTACTGGGGGTTGAACCAAAGTCCTTGTACTTGCATGCTTTACAAGTGCTGGACCACTGAGCTGCATCCTCAGCCCATTTTTTTTTTACTTTTTTGAGACAGAGTCTCACTAAATTACACAGTCTGCCTCTAGTCTCGAACTTGCGATCCTGTTGCCTCTGCCTCCTGAGTCGCTGGGATTACAGGTATGCACCACCACTCCTGGCTCCAAGTCTTTACTATTAAAGAAATTTATTTTGTACTATTATAGCTGCCATTGATAGTGATTCTTCTGATGAATGTTGGCAAAGTAAATTGAAAACATTCTGAAAAGGATGTACCATTTTAGATGCCATTAAGAACATTCATTATTCTTGGGAAGAGGTCAAAATATCAATATTAATAGGAGCTTGGAAGAAGTTGATTTCAATCCTCATGCATGATTCTAAGGGGTTCAAGACTTGGGTAGATAAAGTAACTACAGATATGGTGGAAACAGCAAGAAAACTAGAATTAGAAGGTTGTTTATTTTGCAGTACTGGGGGTTGAACCCAGGGCCTTGCACATGCAAGACAAGCATTCTACCATTGACCTACATATCCAATCCTTTTATATTTTTTATTTTGAGGCAGGGCTGGAATTAGAAATGGAGTCTGAAGATGTGACTAAATTGCTGCAATCTCATGATAAAAGTTTAGTGGATGAGGAGTAGTTTTTTAGGATGAGCATAAAAAAGTGTTTCTTTGTGATGGAATCTACTGATAATGATTCTGTGAACATTGCTGAAATGATAAAGGATTTTGAATATTACATAAACTTAGCTGATAAAGCAGCAACAGGGTTTGAGAAGACTGAATCTCATTTTGAAAGTTCTACTATAGGTAAAATGCTATTAAGTAGTATCACGTGCTATAGAGAAGTCTTCTGTGAAAAAAAAGAGTCAACAATTATGGCAAACTTCATTGTTGTCTCATTTCAAGAAATTGCCAGAGTAATCCCAAACCTTCGGCAACTACAGGCCTGATCAATCATGAGTAACATCAAGGCAAAACCCTCCACTAGCAAAAAGTTATGACTCATTCAAGGCTGATTATCATTAGTATTTTCTAGTAATAAACTACTTCTTTATTGAGGTATGTACATTGTTTTTAAGACATTACTATTGCACAATTAACAGACTACAGCATGATGCAAACATAGTTCTTATAAGCACTTGTTTGTTGTTGCTTTTAGGTGCCGTTGAGTTGGGTCTGACTCATACCAATCCTGTGTAGGGTTTGCAATGGCTGATTGTTCCAGGAGTAGGCTGCCAAGTCCTTCTCCTCTGGTATTCCCAGCTGCTCTCCCATCCAAGAACTAACCAGGATGACCCTGCTTAGCTTCTGAGAGCAGCTGGGATCGAATGCTAGGGTGGTATGGCTGCAGGAATATTTACACGTACTGCAAAAAAAAAAAAATTTGTGTGACTTGCTTTATTGTGGTGGGCTGGAAATGGACCTGCAATATCTCTGAGGTTTGCTTCTACTAAAAGATTAAAACTGTCAGCTTAGAATTTTCTATCTGGTGAAAATATAAGAAAAAGGTTCTGAGAGTCGTTTTTCACTCTCAGAGAAAGAGAGCAAAGGGGAAAGCTACAATGAATCCTGTTATGCTGTATATGATTTAGAGGTAACAGTATAAACTACTATTTATTTATATACATTTGAAGGGTTAGTTTGGCTCAAGGCAAATGCCCACAATGAGGACATGTGCATATGTTCGTGTTTGGTCTAAAATTTCCTTCACAGTATTAATTCCCTCACAGTGCTGTTTAATGGGTAGCAAATTCCTCCACACCACAGTATTAAATATCGGGAAAGATCCTCTGTGAACAAAAAAGATTTCAGTAAAAGGCGTTAGGAGAATGCTGTACTCTTCAAATTAAATCTAATTAAGTGCTTCTATAATTGCCAAGAGAAATATGAACAGTCTGTTTTCACACTACAATATGTACAATATGAGTTAATGTACGTTCTTAGCATTCCTGGAAAAAGTTACTAAATAGCAATAAGTACAGTTAACCATATTCCTGGATCAAAGCAAAACATGATAAAAATTTGTTCATAGAAACAGCACCTAAAACACAAATGCCTTTAGGAAGAAAGAAACAAAGAGGAAACAAAACATCCAAATTGAGTTATTAACTATGTAAAAAACTAGAGTCACTTTTCACACCTTACTGAAGAGCTAAGAATTTCTTTTCCAACCAACTACACACATAAAATTTTTTTCTAAAACATTATGTTACAGATGTTTACATTTTTTTACCTAATTTTATATGGCTGTATATCTTGGGGAAAATAATTGGTGATGTAAACATAAATTATGTATAAAGATGTTTATCATATCCTTACTATAATTAAACTGACACAGCACAAATACCTAATAATTGGGAATAAGGAAATAAATTATGGTACCTGTGCAGATATACCATATGTATATAATCTTATGAAGTCATTATAAATCATGTTATCAAAAGGTATTTAATGCTGGGAGTGGTGGTGCATGCCTGTAATCCCAGCGTCTCGGGAGGTGGAGGCAGGAGGATCACAAGTTCGAGACCAGAGGCAGTCTGCATAATTTAGCAAGACCCTGTCTCAAAAAAGAAAAAAATGGACTGGGGGTGCAGCTCAGTGGTCCAGCACTTACAAAGCATGCAGGCGCAAGGCCCTGGGTTCAATCCCCAGTACCCCCCCAAAAAAAAGGTACTTAATAACATTTAGTAAGCACTTTCAACTTATTCTATTTTGTTACACTGTATGCATTTATGTAGATCTTTTGAAATCCTTCCTGGAAAAAAACATGTCCTGAAACATGGTGCAAGCAAGGAGGTAGTAAACACATGCCAAAATATTACAAGTGGGGGGAAATAGGTTACAAAATTGCTCAGAGAGTTCGACCCTTTAAAAAAGAAAAAAGCCCTTTTTATCCATTTCTATAATTTAATAATTGGGAAAATACTTGTAAAAATAGAACTATGTAATGAAATAGATTGAAAAATTACTGCACAAAAAACTAAAGCATGAAATAACATAGTGACTACTGAAATCATAAATATCTACATCTTTACAAAAATGATTAAGTTTATCATTGGGAAAAATGGTA
This sequence comes from Pedetes capensis, assembly GCA_007922755.1. Taxonomy (NCBI): domain Eukaryota; kingdom Metazoa; phylum Chordata; class Mammalia; order Rodentia; family Pedetidae; genus Pedetes; species Pedetes capensis. The sequence goes on along the minus strand of VMDO01010609.1, from coordinate 2,516 downwards.
ACACTTTGAAAATGTACCAACCATAAGAGGCTAGCTGATTGATATTTAAACAACCTGTCCCTTGTTGAGTTTATACAAATATTGTTCTTATAATTACACAAGGATTCAGAGAACTTCTAGTACAAAGGTTAAAACTCAACTAAAATATCTTAAACAGTATGTAGATTAGTGGCATAACTTCATAAAAAAAGACAAGCACTCTCAAAATATGAATATTTATATTTATACAATATACATGCATAATGTTCTAATGGACTATATAAATTATAAAGCACCAAAATAAACTTCTTGTTGTTAGGTGCTATCGAATCATGCCCAGCTCATAGCTACTCTCATAGGGTTTTCAATGGCTGATTGTTTCGGGATTGCTTCGGGAGTGGATTGCCATGTCCTTCTCCTATTTTTGTGATGCTGGGAATCAAACTCGAGACCTCAGAGACTACAGAGCGTTGCTCTCCCAACTAAGCTAAATCCCAGCCTCCAAATAAACTTAATGAGATATAAATGAAATAGATATTTTAATAACTAATTTTATTTATTAATAAATAGAAAGTCTTAGCTTTCACTAAAAATATTGTCAGTGAAAACAATGTGACTAAACACATGTAATTATTTTTAAAGTCTTGATTTATTATTTTGTGATAAAGCAAGTCAAAGTTTCTAAGTTCTGTTTATTTTGGCAATTGGCTTTAATACCTACAAAGATACAAAAAAGCCCAAAGACACCTAAATCCAAATGAAAGTTGTTCTTGGTAGCTGTGTCTACTAAGCCACATTTAACCTTCATTTGCACTCGCCAAGTATGTAAAGAGTTTTGCTAAAATGTGGCTAGGGAATTTATATTATTCCTGACATCCAAGATGACGCTGGGTATTCATACATTAAAGAGATGATTTGAAAGCCAACTGAAACCTTTATTTGGAAAATTTTAAACACAGAAAATTGTTATCAACTTTCTAAAGTGGGCAAGTATTCATTTACATGGGTAAAATCATATAAAGAAAGAGTTTCTAGAAATACATACTTAAAATGTTGATATAGCAAGGAAAACTATATTCAACCCAATATTTGTTTCTGTAAATAAAGTTTCAATGGAACACAGCCATACCCATTCATTGTGTATTGGCTATGGTTGCTTTTGTGCCACAATGGCAGAAGTGATTAATTGCAACAAGTGAGTGGACAGCTTACAAAGTTGTAAAGATTTCCTATCTGAATCTTTACAGGAAAAAACATGCCAAACTCTGCTCCATAGCATCAATTTTCTTCAAAAAGGCAATTAACTGTATTATTCACATTTACCTCAGTGTCAAATTAAGTGTTTTGTTTTGTTCTGTTTTTTATTCTGACAAGATTTTCTAAGTACCACACTATGGAAGTCTACTTACTTGTCACTCCTGAAAATTCAGGACAAACTTCAAAGAACAAATCTCTACTTTCTAACTCATCTTTAAGTTTGACAATTTCTAAGAAGTAAAAGAGATTCTCATGGTTATTCTTCCTCTTGTTACAAAATTTTGAAAAGATTCTATTTTACTTTATTTTTAATTTTTTGGTGTTGAAGATCAAACCTATGCCCTATGTAATGCTAGCCAAATGCTCTACCACTGAGCTACACCCCCACCCGGTATTAAGACAACCTAACCTTCGTATCTACTTATCCTGGCTTAGGTAAAAGTGCAATTCATGGCAACATTCTGCAAACAAACAAATTAAGGGTTTGACTGTCAGCCTCTCTTAGACTCCAACCTCTACTCTTCCCTCATCATGTCTTTTTTGTTTTTAACTCATCTAACATACAGAGACCATCAGTTGTTCAAAGCATATTAGCAAAACTGAATTACTTTTAAAAAACTAAGAAAGAAAGAAAGAAAGAAAGAAAGAAAGAAAGAAAAGAAAAGAAAAGAAAAGAGGGAAGAAAGGAAGAGAAAAGAAAGAATGTATATTTTCTTCTTGTATCCCAGTATGTGGGCTGCGGTTTAGCTCAGTTCATAGAGTGCTGCTCTGTACTCTCTAAGGTCCTGGATTGGATCCCCAGCACTGCAAAAATGGGCGAAGGACTTGGCAACCCACTCCCAAGAACAATCCAGAAACAATCAGCCATTGAAAACCCTAGGAATAGCAGAAAAGCACTGACATAGTGCCAGGCATAGCAGTGTCAGAGAGTGTTTTGCCATGAGTCAGCCCCAATTCAAAAGCACTGAAAACGACATCTCAGTATGTGGATCAGTACATATTCCCCACAGTACAGAGCCACTCTGGATCTCTAGCCAAAATCCCCAAAACTACAATTTTTACATACAGTAAATAAAATATCAGAATACCTAGAGTATGTCAGATTCCACAATGAATCACTCAGTCTGCTAAAGTTAGCTTAGGTCACAACAGTACATAGTGTGGCTATCTTATTCCTCCTGCTAACAACACAGGTAGTGCTTTACTTGAATTAACCATATCCATCTGATAGACAATTAGCAAAATTATTACTGTAAAATAAAATTCTTCCCTCTACTCAA